>CM074292.1:7634508-7779508 GCA_037194245.1 Opsariichthys bidens
AAGCATTGCTCTTGCTCATCCAAACCTCGAACCTGAGTATTAAAGATTGCATTCTTTTACCAAGTTTTGATGTTTTTTTAGGGGAGGGTCTTAAATAACACTTTATTTTTCATATTGTTGCAGCACCTCTCTTCGCAGTCTGCCAGTAACACTGTTTAGTTCGTGTCTCTGAAGCCCCTCCTTCCGAAAATCACAGTGTGTTCTGATTGGTCGGCTTGCGCTCTTTACCATAACACACCTACTGACTAACTCAACCAGGCCTCGCCCCCTTTTTGTGTATGTCTTGGGCGGGAATTATTTAAATGTGACATTCGTTCCTGGAAGAAAACTCAAGACTACTTGTAACACTAAAGAAAGCATTATAGGTCCTCTTTAAGCTTATGCACTTAACCCCATCCCATATTGTATATGATGTCTCAAGTCATACGACTTCGAAGCGATTGTGGATGCTAAACGGGTAAAAAAAAAAAAAAAACTCAGCACCTTCTGCTGTCTGTCTGTAAGATGATGCCATTTTACGTAATTAGATTTGAGTTGATGTGCTGGTGAAGCTGCGTTCATCTCATTGGGCTCTGTCAATTATTAATACTGCATGCGAGAGCGCCCGCATGTGTCTGTTTGCTCGTGCGATCCTCACTGTTTGTTCAACAGTTTGAGATGAGAGGATAACACATTCTTTAAAATCCAACCTCATCACCTGATGTCTAACTCTGTAAATATTCGATAACATAACAAGGTCCAATGCCTCAACAGTTGGCTAATGAGCATATGTTCGCTATTTTTGCTTTTGTGCATGAATACGGAAATGAAATGTAATCGCCATTGATTACTGTGCTAAAACCACGCCAAAACAAATAAAAAAGTCTGTTTTACAATAGTGCTTCATTCAGATCGAGCTGAATGAAATGACTAAAAAGTGCTATGTGTGGCAGTGAATCATCCAATTTCACAATTATGATGATTTTTGGCTCTTTGTGAATGAATACAGTACCATTCAAAAGTTTGAACGTGTCAAATTGATCAAAAGTGACAGACGTTTTTAATGTCACAAAAGATTTTCTGTTTCAAATGAATGCTGTTCTTTCGAATTTCATCAAAGAATCCTGAAAAAAAAGTATCAGTTTGTGCAAAAAATGTACTGTTTTCATTTTTGATAAAGAAATATTTCATGAGCAGCAAATCAGCATATTAGAAAAAAAATCTTACTGACCACAGTAATGTAAATAAAAACCATGCAATTATCATTACATTTTATTTTTAATGTAAGAAGTAACTTTTGATGAATCTCAAATGCTTGCTGAGTATTTAAACCGTTAAAAAGATGAAAGTTACATCATTAAGTAATGAATTTAAAATTTAAATTTAAACGTATAGTGTCCATTGTTCATAAAGAACCTGCATAATTTCACAAAATAACTTCTCTCTCAAAATATAGTGGAAACTTCCCAATCATTCTGTGTAATGCAGTTACCGAAATGATCTGGTATTTACTCTTAAAGCACTGTCTCCAACGTCTAATTTCTATAGTAAACATACATTTTTAAAGCTATGCACTACTCTAAAATGTTTAATCGGCTAGAAATAGTTTGTTGTGACTGCAAAGACTAAATAATTCTACTATAACTGTTAAAGTCACGGAAATTCATGAGTCAAACGGTGTGGGAAGTCTTACTAGCATTATAGTGTAAATAAAAGGCTCAAGTGCACATTGTCTTTTCCACCTCCACATGACCATTTTGATTGGTTGAGGGAGCTCGGGTCACGTGACTGTCTTAACAGGTCATCTCTGCTCAGGAGGATCACACGCTCTACTTAAGGCTTGATTTTAGCACTTCTTCGGGTCCTGCAGGCAGTCCTCAACAGTGTCTCATCACTCTCACACTCTGTGTGTTCGTCCGTGCGTGTGTGTGTGTGAAAGATTCATTAGGAAATGTAGAGGGCGAGTAAGAGATTCTGGACTCTTGTGCCATGTCATAGACCGTCCAAACTGGTCTTGTTTCATTTCTTTCTGCCAAGTATGGAAAATTCTGAGAACTGTTGATTCGTCAGTGTTGGCATATTACAGTGAAGATGGAAACTTTATTTATGTGACATGTTTGGTGCTGTTTACATATGAGCTACTTAGCAGGATTACCTTTTATACAACACAACAGTGTTATTTTAGGATTACTTGGAGACAGTGCTTGAAATTAACTTTTTTGCTCACCAGCCACTGTGGGAAGTGGTTTTCCAAAGTTTTGACATCGATACCATGGGGAAAAACTGCCGTATAGATATTTTTTAATATTATCTCATCATTTTGCAGCAGGAATATTTGGCTGCTGTCACTTTAAGATCCAATATACTGCGTTTTCTTTTTGTTTACGTTTACTTCAAACATAACTGTGTTCAGGCGAATACTCGCAAAGACCGCCCTTTTACATTTAGTCATTTAGCAGACGCTTTTATCCAAAGTGACTTACAAGTGAGGAAAACAAACAAATATTTGAGAGAGCATACAAAAACCTTTTGATATTATTATGCGTGTATTTGATTGTTTAAGTGTGCTAAGTAGTGAAAAAGAACTTAATTTATATTGTACTGTTGTTTCTCATTTCATTTATCCATCTTGGAGCTGGTTGGATTAATTCATGTCTCAGAATTATTGAAGAAATGTTTCAAAATATTTGCTAAGATCGTAAACATGGGGCTCTTTTTCAATCTGGTATCAGGTACTGGGATAGCAGCGGTAACGTATCTTCTGTCACATAAATGCACAAGAGTGAAAGAAACTCTAGCTGAAGCCATTTGTCGAATGCTTGCCTTTCAGTGCTGATTCATGAATATTGCATCAGACGCTGATAAACAGCTGTCAGGAGGCTTTTGTTCAAGTTTTTTGCTTGCAGAGTTTAAAGAGAGCCTCATGAATTCTCATTTAGCCTCGCAGAACCAGACTTTGACTAACGTTATCAAGAATAAACACATTGAGTCTCATTCTGGCGTCCCTGAGGCCATCTGAACATGTAAACCATGTTTAAATTTAAAATTGGATATAACTATGACCAAATAAAGCGTTTCATCTTGAACACATCATCTTATCTCCATCCGTTTTGCCGTTGCAGGACCCAGGCGGAGATGGGTCACACGTGTCGGGGCACCATAAACCTGGCCACAGCCAATATCACGGTGGAGGACTCGTGCAATTTTGTCATCTCTAATGGCGGCACGCAGACGTATCACCTGAAGGCCAGCTCAGAAGTAGAGCGACAGCGGTGGATCACAGCATTGGAGCTGGCCAAAGCCAAAGCTTTCCGCATGCAGGCTGAATCGGGTCAGTCACGCCTCTTATTAATACTGGGAATGGAACAGGAAACCACATTTTAGAATAGCACACTCATACAGTTTGGGGTGGAAGGTCCTTCACAGTTTTTGTTCCTCTTTTTCTGCAGATGATTCCGGGGATGAGTCCACTCCTCCTGCCTCAGGACAGGGCGGAGGATCGCGCAACTCAGAGGTGCAGTCCACCCTCCGGACCCTGGGCAGCAAGGTGGAGGATCTGAGCACCTGCAACGACCTCATTGCCAAACACGGCTCTGCACTTCAGCGGTCAGTCGGCCTTTCTCTACCAGTTTTGACACACTTGACTATCATTCAAGTTTATAATAAGTATATGAATAAATGGCATCGACACACCTACACATGCAATATATATATATGTATAGATTTCAAATAACGAAAATGATTTATTTTTCCACTCAGATTTGGCCTCTGTGCTCATATAAAGTGTCTATTTGCATTCAAATAGTGTCTGTTTCCATGCCTTATTTCAGGTCCTTGTCTGAGCTGGAGGGAGTTCGGCTGGAAGGACAGACGAGTGAAAAGATTCGGCAAGTGACGGAGCGAGCTACTCTCTTCCGTATCACCTCCAATGCCATGATCAACGTAAGACAACCAGGCAATATATTTCGGGGAAAAAGCAGTTCACTGCATCATTCACTTGTGGTTGTCTGTTTCGCACACAGAAACCACTCCGTTAAACGTATTCTTAACGATTTTCTAACAATCTGACACCCAGGCCTGCCGGGACTTCCTGGCGTTGGCTCAGGCTCACAGTAAGCGCTGGCAGAAAGCCCTGCAGGCCGAGAGAGAGCAGAGAGTCCGACTGGAGGAAACACTGGAGCAGCTCGCCAAACAACACAACCATCTGGAAAGAGCCTTCAGAGGAGCGACTGTACTGCCTCCGTCCCAGAGCAACCCTGCCATAGACAGCAAAGGTACAGAGTCACTGACTGGGTGCCACAAAATAATATATAGACTAATATATAAACACAGCTTTGTAATGCATTGTCTTCACTAGTTGCACACAGCAATGAGAAGACACCTAGTGATGTCCGACAAAACGAATGACCCTTATGAGCAAATCCTTTTGAAAGAATCAGTCAGATTGATTCACAAGTCAGTTTGAGTCTGCCTCACAACACACACTGTTTTCAGTAAATTAAGAATAATATTTCATCTTTCATTTATTTGCACAAATATTGAACTATATATACACTAAATATACACTATTGCTCAGAAGTTTGGGGTCAGATGTTTACTGAAAGAAGTCTCTTCTGCTAACCCTCGCTGCTTTTATTTGATCTTCTCTATATAAATGCCTCATTCATTCATATTCATTCATTCATTCATACATTAAAAACAGTAATATTGTGACAATTGTACAATTTCAAACATTTTTTTAAGTAATTTATTCCTGTGATCAAAGCTGAATTTTCAGCATCATTACTCCAGTCTTCAGTGTCACATGACCCTTCAGAAATCATTCTAATATGATGCTCGAGAAACTTTTCTTATTATCAATTATTATTTCTTATTTTTGTGGAATATTTGATCAATAGAAGGCTAAAAAAAAACAGCATTTATTTGAAATAGAAATCTTTTCTCACATTGGATAAATTTAATATGGAAGCTTGTTTCCACAATGAAATAAAAAATAAAAAAGGTAATGGTGACTTTTTCACAATTTTGTCTTGTTCTCTTGTAATTGCAATCTCACAATTCTGAGTTTTTTC
This sequence comes from Opsariichthys bidens, assembly GCA_037194245.1. NCBI lineage: Eukaryota > Metazoa > Chordata > Actinopteri > Cypriniformes > Xenocyprididae > Opsariichthys > Opsariichthys bidens. The sequence goes on from CM074292.1 coordinate 7,639,560, forward strand.
ACAGAATTGTGAGATATAAATTCACAATTGTATATTATAATGTCCAATAGTCTGACTTTTTTCTCAGAATTGCTCATTTACATGTTATAAAGTCAGAAATGCGAGATGATAACGAATTATTATTATTTTTTTTTAATTTAGAGGTGGAAACAAGCTTCCAAATTTTAAGGCATCCTTTCTGAATAAAAAAAAAAAAATTCCTTTTTTTTTCTTCTTTTTTCTTTTTTTTTTAAATCTTACCGACTCCAAACTTTTGGTAAGATAAGGTAGTATATTTTACTAAAACTTTTTAATGACTGAAAAATGTTTGGGTGATACAAATGAGTCATTGAATCAAATTTGTACAAATTTTTTTTAACATTAAATGGTTTACAATTAGAACTGATTAAAATGCTTTTTTCCAGTCTTTAATGAAAAATTGCAATGTAACCTTTGCGATGCTTGCAGTGTCGAATATTTTAAATATCACCCAGAAAGATGAAATCCTGAGAACTCTTAACATTCTTTTTTCTATATTTGAGAACTCTAGCTATATATTTGGATATCACGTACACATTTCCTTTATATCTTACACTTCCTGCATTCTTCATCCCGTAGGCTCAGTTGCAGGAAAGGGTGACGCTAGTGACGAGGACGATGAGAACGAATTCTTTGACGCGTGCGAGGACGTTCAAGAGTTTATCACTGTTCCAGCAGACCCCAAATATCACAGGTCTTTATTTACTCCCTCGCTCCAGTCGTTCACTCTCATCCCTCTCTGTCCCTTAATTCACTTCTCATATAAGTGTTACTGGACCTAAGTGTGTGTCCTCTGCCTTCCCTTCCCTTCCTCCTCTCTCTCACACTCTCTGGCTCTCTCATGCTCTCTCATTTCCATTTCTCTCAGGAGATCTGGCAGCAATGTCAGCGGAATCAGTAGCGAGCTGGGAATGGACGACGGGACGACATCGGTAAGGCGCTATGTAGCGTTTATGTATGTGAAACAAATTCGATTTCATGTGCGGCCTAGATATCAAAAACCCATAGCTGCTGTTTCCATCTAAAGTTGTGATTTTAATTTATGCGCAAAATTAGAATATCGCTTAAAACATTTGCGAATAAAGCACCATTTCCGTCCTATGTGTTCAACAGAACAAAATCTTCACTTCCTGGAAATTGGCGAAAAATATCTGTAATAAAAAAAAGTTGCTGCAATTGGGGAAGCCACTGTGGCTCCTTTTTCGCATGTCATAAATGACCCGAAACACAACAAACGCTCTCATGTTATCTTTCGTTCGGAGGCGGATGCCTGATGTTTAAGAAATCAATCATGTGAGACCGTTCTGGCAGGTAATTATACTAAATCATTTTGATGACAGACTTTGGCAACATTTGAGATGCTGTGGAATAAAATTGGTCTGCTGGTTTGTCCAGTTATCCAATCTAGGGCTGTCGATTTTTAAAAAATCCAATTTACTCCATATTGAATAACCGGCAAAATACGGAAAGTGGCACATACCACAGACGAGAATCCATGAACCACATTATTAGATCACTTTTTAAGACTGCACAATTTATTAAAAGCATTTAAAAATCATACTAGAGCATCGTACTGTTGTGAATTCACAAAGGCTGCAATTCAATTGAATAAATGCATGCCTGGCAGGTTTAATATTACATGCTTGTAGGTTATGTGGCTCTCAGTGTGGCTCCGTTCACAGTAAATGCAGCTCCACAGGAACTGTAATCGTTTGCACGAGTGGATAATGCTGCAAGTGTAACAACAACAATCACCAGGCAGGCTTTTGTTGGGTCTAGTTTTATTACCACAAAAAAAAAAAAAATCTGATTACATGAGCAATCATCAAAATAATTGACCAGCTACTAAAATAATCATTAGAGACAGCCCTAATCCAATCACATCCTCTGTTGAGGCAAAGTCATGTGAGTTTTTTTTGTTGCACATCAAGGGATTACTTCTGTAAATGTGTTGCCATTGTAGTTTATGCACATCTTCTTATTGGAGTGCATATTTTTAGAATTTTTATTGGTGTTTCCATCTAGCATTTTTTTTTTAATGCAAATATCCTAAAATTCGCATAAAAATAGGTGGAGGAAAACCGCCTTTGACGTCTAAAGTTCATGTTTGAACACATTTTTTCCTCTCTCACAGCTAGACGAGCAGTCTCTGGCATCCAATCCCGAGTCTCCGCAGTCCCAGGAGATGGTGCCTGTGAGGAAAAGACGGACCCGAATCCCAGATAAACCAAATTACTCTCTCAATCTGTGGAGCATCATGAAGAACTGTATCGGAAAAGAACTCTCCAAAATCCCTATGCCTGTATGCCCATCGGTGTCTTTATGAGAATCCCGAACAGATTCATGGCTTTGCTTTCAACGAATCCGTTCTTTTCCCAGGTGAACTTCAACGAGCCCCTGTCCATGCTGCAGCGTCTCTCAGAGGATCTCGAGTACTACGAACTGCTGGACCGGGCGGCCAAGTGCCAGAACTCTCTGGAGCAGATGTGCTACGTAGCAGCTTTCACCGTTTCGTCATACTCCACTACAGTTCACCGCACGGGCAAGCCCTTCAACCCTCTGCTGGGAGAGACGTTTGAGCTGGACCGTTTCCAGGAGAGCGGCTACAGGTCCCTCTGTGAGCAGGTGAGGGGACATCAGCTTTTGTTTATCCAGCTTAATGAAATAAAGCGAGTTGTGTTTAGAACTTAATCCGTTCTTTTTCGTTGTCTCTCTCTTCAGGTTAGCCATCACCCTCCGGCTGCGGCTCATCATGCAATCTCCGAACGAGGCTGGACCCTGAGACAGGAGATTGCCCTGGCCAGCAAGTTCAGGGGCAAATATCTCTCCATTATGCCCCTGGGTAACTATTTATGCTATTTTGGACCTTCTCACCATGCTCAAGTTTTAAAGTAGCATGTGCGGCTATCATTTAACAGAGAAGATTTTTTTTTTCTCACTAGTTCCTTTTCTTAAAAACAAACCTATTATAAAACAGGAAGTGTACTGCAAAAAAGAAAAACATGCTTCCAGGATTCACGTACTTGTGCACTATTTTATGACGTTTTGTTGTATAAATAGTGCAAGTAGTGAGCTCACATAGGGGTAGGTAATATACCGGTAGTAGACGATTAACTGTTAGAAATTTGTCAACCGGTAGAGATTTTGGACTACGTCTCTTATTACGGTCACGAAAGCGTATCATCTGCATGCGATTTTAATGCGTTGAAGCACAGAAAATTTTGAAAGAGAGCTCAATTCGGTTTCTGAGCTCTGTCTGAGATTCATAGAGTGTGCAAACACTGAACTGGGTTCTTTTTGCCGCCTTGTTGGATTTGAATGGTTAAATACACACACTTATGTGTAAAAATGACCATCTTTGCGAGTATCCTTGTTGTTTGTGTCTTAAGTGGACGTAAATAGTTGAGAACGAAAGTGCGTAAGTATTCGGAAGTCTCATAAGACAAATTCTCTCACTGCTCCTGACTGAATCATATTTGTGACTTAATAAGAATAAATTTATCTAATAGGTGTAACGATACATCGAGGTTCTATCGAGGTCGCATTATAAAAATATGGCGATATGTATCGTAGTGTAGATGTAAACGGTACGACTCGCAAATGGAGTTAGTTTTATCCCAGACTCAGCTTACGGTATTTATAAAGTATAATTCACCAAAAAATGTAAATTCTGTGATCATGTACTCACCATCATGTTTACCTTCCAAACACAAATGAAGATATTTTTATGAAATCAGAGAATTCTGTTCCTCCATTTAAAGTTCATTCATGTCTCATGCTTACATATGCCTTCAAGCAAGAGATTTGTGAGCTCATTGTGAAATGCTTCTATGTTTCTCCAGGTTCTATTCATTGTATCTTTGAGAAGAGCAACAATCACTACACCTGGAAGAAAGTCACAACCACAGTGCACAATATCATTGTCGGGAAACTCTGGATAGATCAGGTTGAGAACACGCTCTACTTAATTAGGCATATTTATTTTCATATTTTCAGCATCAGTGACTGCCGGGCTGATTTGTGTCTGTTACAAAATGTAGATAATGGTACTTGTCAGTAGATAATGGTACTTTTTCATTCGTTTTTTTTTTTTGAAAAATGTGTTCATTTCAGCAATTTTGGTACATCTGTCATTTATATTATGTATATAAATCAACATTTTCAGCCACTGTTTTTTTTTGTTTTTTGTGCATTTAAATTTTTATTATACAAATGATGCTCTTAAATTGCAATATCTATAGTGTGGCATTTCATTTCATACATAAGCTCATTTGTGTCTTTCTCTCGATTCAGTCAGGCGAAATAGACGTTGTGAACCACAGAACAGGCGACCGCTGTCATCTCAAATTTGCCCCATACAGCTACTTCTCCAGAGACGTGGCCAGAAAGGTGAGTCACTGACTTCTTTCTCCCAGAATGTAGACGTGTCAGTTTTGTCCCCTCTCATTTGTCACCCTCTGTACGATTTTTTTTTTTTTTTTTTGATGTCTGCTTTCGCTTCCTTTTTGTGCAATGCCTCTCTCTGTAGGTCACGGGGGTTGTTACTGACAAAGATGGGAAAGCGCACTATGTTCTGTCTGGGACGTGGGACGAGAAGATGGAATGCTCTCGTGTGATGCAGAGCAGCAGAGGGGGGGAGAACGGCGCCGATGGACGACAGAAAACCGTTTATCAGACGCTCAAAGCCAAAGAGCTGTGGAGGAAGACTCCGCTGCCGTAAGATGTTCCCAAACACATACAATTAAATTAATGAATATTCTGTTTTGCTCAATTAACTGCATTAGTCCCTCTTTTTCTTTAAAAAAAAGCAATAATCAGGGTTACAGTGAGGCATTGACATTGGAAGTGAATGTTGCTGATTCATAAACATTAAATGAATGTTTCAAAAGGATAGCCACATGATGTAAAGAAAAACGTTAACATGATTTTAGAGTGAAATCACTTATTAATCTTATTTGAGTGAAGTTTTAGTTAATGCACACATTTTAAGAATTTTTTTAAAGATTTTGAAAATGAATCACTCGTTACACCAGTAGGTGGCGACAAGTGACTGTAAAAAAATGTATTTGTCATTCAAAAGATTCAAAAACGGATTCGTCCAGTAATGAAACAAGTCCTTATGAGTGTGTCAAACTAATTTTAAAAAAATCAATTCATTTCAAATAATGAATTATTTACTTCAAATTAATTAAATGTATTTAAATAGACTGCAGCAGTTAACATTTTGTCAGAACTTCTAGTACATTATTTTGTTTAGTTGTCTATTCAGAATCATGAGAGAATCGTGATTTCTGTTTTAAACTTAACAATTGTGATTCTCTATTTATCCAGAATTGTACAACTGTTATTTAAATGCTATAATTGAAATACTGAAAAATAATATTAAAATAATTTTATTTTAGAATACAATATTTTTGCAGTAGTAACAGTAGTTACTTTTAGATAATAAAATAAAAATATTTTGAATCAATTATTGAATTAACTATTTTTTATATATATATATATATATATATATATATATATATATATATATATATATATATATATATATTTCTCAAATTTTAGGGATGAACCAGAATTTAATTCTTGATCACATGCCTGATTATTTAAGTGATTTTTATAAAATTATAAGCTTCACATTTCTGCTTTAAAATCCTAAAAAAAAAAAATTCTTTTTTTATTCCAAACGTCTTACTCTAAACTGGACTTTGCTCTCCTTCTTTTTTTATTTTATTTATTTATTTTTTTATTAAAAAGAGGGACAAGTCAAAAGTGTTTGAATTCAGCTAGAATTTCTCAATTTCCTCTATCATTTTCTACCCCTCTCTCTCTTTCTACTGTGTATACAGGGATGGCGCTGAAAACATGTATTACTTCTCAACGCTGGCATTGACGTTAAACGAGCCAGAGGAGGGCGTTGCTCCCACAGACAGCAGGAGGCGGCCGGACCAGCGTCTGATGGAGCAGGGCCGCTGGGAGGAGGCCAATGCCGAGAAACAAAGACTGGAGGAGAAGCAGCGCACCGCCCGCCGAGAGAGAGAGCGAGAAGCCAACCGCACCGCCAGCCCTTCAGAAGAGGGTAAGGAGCCAGCAGACGGGGGTAAAGTGGCCTTTTATTTATCCTTCTACACGTCTCTCCTCCTTTCTTCCGCCTTCTCGCGTTCACTCCCGTGTGTGTGTGTGTCTCTATCTTTCCCTCAAAGCTCTCATTGAGGACTCCATATCTGACTCGCCTCTAAAAAGCAAGTACTCCTGTTCTACTTCGTTTTCCCTTTATCTTTTCTCGTTTTAATTGTCGTCTTCTGAATTTTCTCACATCTCACACAAACACACACTTTAATAGTGCTTATTTGCATATTATTAAAGTAATAGTTCACCTAAAAATGAGCATTTTGTCATCTTGTTCCAAATCCGTATGACTTTTTTTTTTTTTTTCGTGTAGCTTTTCCATATATGAAAGGGACTTGGGCTGAAACTGTTATTTTAGTATCGATAATATTTTGAATCAGTTTTTATTTTTATGTTTTTTATTTATATTTTTTTAAATGAATTTTTCTTTAGTTAGTTAAACTGGTTAATTTTAGTAAATTCTTGTAATTTTAGCGCTGTTTTTTATTGTAATTAATTTTTTATTTTACGAAAAATGACCAGTAAACTAGTTTTGTAATACTTTTTTTCTTTAAAAAGTCACTCTTTATGTACTATGTATAAAAGAAAAAGTCACATGAGGTATGGAGCGACATGAGGGTGAGTAAATGATGACAGGATTTTCATTTTGGGTGAACTGTCCCTTTAATAGGAGCACTTTCCACGCCTCCATTGTGCCATTCACTCATTGTACTCTTTCTTTTTTGTTTTTGTCTTAATTTGCATCCCCACTTTTAATTTTTGGCTGCTCGTCTCTCAACTCTGATCAGCTGAAGAAGTCGAGATTGCCAGTGAGCCCTCTGAGACCACTTACAAAAGCAAGTACCATCCCATCCCTCTCCCTAATCACTGTTTCTCGTGTTTATCATCCAATCATTATTTTCCATCTGTCTATCCCTCCATCAGCTGACACGGATGAAACTTCCTCTGATCTTTCACTCTCAAGCAAGTAGTAGAATCAACACAAACCATAGCTGCTTAGTGTCGTGTACTCTGTTTGAGGCTGTTTTCACACTTAGTTTGACTTTTTATAGGAATTCTCCTTGCATCATGCATATTTAAATAGGACCTATTATGCTTTTTGGCATGTTCAACTTTCTTTAGTGTGTTGCTGTTTGAACCTAAAAAAAGTTTGAAAAGTTACAAAGTCACTCTGAAGTGAGTTATTCTCTTTATCAGTGCACACTGTTTCTGAACTTCCCTTAAGTTTTCTTTTGTGAACAAAAACGTCACAATATTCCTCTTTTAAACGATTCCCACTGGGGAGTGAGGCCTGGTTTGAGTTAGTGTGTTGAAACTTGCGGTTATGGAAAGGGGTGTGACATTTCCCAAACACACTGATCCAGCCGACCAATCAGAGCATATTGTGTGAAGAGAGGAGCTGCAGTAATGTGAAAAATATTGTTTTTTGAACATTCAAGCATGAAAACCTATTCTAGTAGATCCCAAACACAAACTCAGGACTTTGTAAAAGGGCATAATAGGTCTTTGAACCAGCATTTCAAATCCGTTCCATGATGCATACATTTAACTTCCACTAGTGGGCAGTGTAAGTGCATAAATTGCAGCACTGTATAAACATAAACTACACAGTCAGAGTGGAAGTCCATTCCCCATTAGTCTTTCAGTTCACTCCTCCGGTGCATGCTAACATGTCTCTCACTCCTCTTCCCTTTGCCTGCATCCCTCCATCTTCAACTCTGTGCATCTTCAGCTGAAACACTGCACGGCTCACATCCACCGGAGTACTCAAGCAAGTACCACACAGTTCACGCAGATCGTTACAAAGCCAGATCATTCGTAATTAAGTGAAAATGGTTGTTAGAGCTGCATGTTTAAAGGGTTTAGAACATACATTTATTTAAAATTTTAAACCGATATCAGAAGGGAAAAATTGGCACCTTTTACTTTTAGTTCTTCTTAACTCTACAAATATTTCTTCATGACCATTTTGACATTCTGACCCTTAGAATTAATCTTCTTTTTTTAACAACACAAAACTCTACGATTTGTGTTAATATATCCTTTTAGCTGTTGCAAACATAAGGTTTAGACACTGATAAACTGTATTATTTCATAAAACTGCACACATTATAAAATGGCAGTTGTGTGGTCAGATTTTGTCTTGTGAATTTGTGAGCACTATCTCACTTTCTGCTCTGTCTCGCTCTAGTGGAGGGTCCTTTTGGAGCTCCGGTCAAAAGCAAGTAACATCCACCCAAAACCCTTCCAGCCCCTCCATGTCTCACCTCTAATAGGGCTGGGCAGTGTGATCAGAACTTCAGTTTAACCATTTAATTTTGACACGTCATGTCACTCAAATCAAGTAGATTGTTTAAAGTACAACAGAGGTGCGCACATTCCTCAAATCCAAACAGTGCTCAGGTGCAGGACAAAGGAGACCAACTGAAGCAAAAAACAAACGTAATCTCCATACAAATGGTTTATTTCAGCGTTTCGACCATTAGGTTTTCGTCAGGCACACCTGATGGTCGCACAGGTGTGCCTGACGAAGACCTGATGGTCGAAACGTTACCAAAAAAACATTTTATGGATATTACATCAGTGTGTGGACATTATGTTTGTTTTTTGATTAATGTAGAACGTTTTCAATATATGCACACCTATAACTACAGTGTTATTCATTTTTTTCATATATAATTATAGTAACATTTATAAAAATGTTTAAAAATATATTACATTTGTGTGATATAATATTTATATATATATATATATATATATATATATACACTGTATATGTAAGATAATTAATTAATCAAATTTTTCTATAATTAATCGCAATTAATTGCATCTAACATTAAAGATTTTAAATTTTTTATATTATAATAATTTCACATTTAATCTCCAAATTAATGTATGAACAATATAAAGATAGTATATTTTAAATAAGGATCTAACTGGTAGAAAATATCCAGAATGTTACCAAACACTTTATAGTCTTCACTGCATAATTTACATTTATTAATTTAGATTTGTATTAAATTTGATTAAAGCTGCAAAAGTTATTCAATTAAGAGCAGTGAGTGATTTCCTTTTTATTTTGTTCTTTGATTAACATTAACGGCAGACTGTCGCAGGTTTATTAGGCTACTGTCACTTTAAGACCTGCCACACATGATGCAGATCTGCATCCTATTTTGTCACAATCCTTTGTGTTCATCTAAGACGGGCAAAAACGGGCAATTTGACATCATTTAGTGTGCTCAACGTGGCCGGCTTGCTGTCTGAAGCGGCAGACAGCGCTCCAGTACAGATATAAGTTATAAGTAATGCAAGTTAAAGGATGACGAATGTTTTATTCTTTTAATTGCGTTAAATACTTTTAACGTGTTAAACTGAACAAATGAATTGCATGCGTTAACACGCTAATATTGACAGCTCTAATATATACATGCATACAGTATATTTTTTTTATATTTTTTTTATTTTTTACTCCGTAAGGAAGTATGTTTTATTGGTAAGGTATTCTATTTTGCCGAAATGAGCATTACTACATTATTATGTAATTTATAGAACATTTTTGCATGTCGTGTCCATCAAAATGAAAACGTAATTGTTATATATATCCAACATTTACAATAATATAAAATTGTACTGAATAACTTGGACTGTGATTATAAAATGTTGGTCATACCGCCCACCTCTATTTGTTTCCCTCTTCGCTTTTATTTTTTCTCTTCTGTCGATCATGTGCTTTTCTTAGCTCCGCCTGTTGTGTAAACGTAGAGTGCGAGATGTTGAATCAGAGATTGTAGGTGATTGTGCAAGTTTAGATTTGATAGTTTAGTCAACGTTTGTCTTGTAAGCTCCTGGCTACATATGAAATAGTTTTTAATAGTCGTCTGTTCTGTAGCAAAGGCTCTGAGTTAATTGTACCCTCGTGTACCTACTCTTCTTTAATTAAGTGACTGTTTGTTTGCTTTTGTATGTCCGTGTTCGATCAGGCGGTCATCAGGACAACTACAAGGCGATGTGGTTCGAGCGACGCGTCGACCCGATGACGGGAGAGCCCACAAACATCTACAGAGGAGGATATTGGGAGGCCAAGGAGCAGGGCAACTGGGACTCCTGCCCGGATATCTTCTGATCCGAATCACGCACATACCCCACGACACCCTCACTCTCCCCTTACCCAGAAAGGCAAACGAACGAAAGCTCAGTCAGCTGCCCCATTCTCTTTTCCCTATCGTAGTATATCAAGATACACGTTCTCTCTTTCGCCAGCCGTGCTCTACTCAGTGGACTTTAAAGGGACATCGAAATGGTTCGGAGACGCTCTCCCACCACGTCCACCGTGTGTCGCTCTCCATTCCTCGTGTTCACGGGGTTATTAAAGCATATAGGGTTCATGGTTCAGACACTAGCATTAGGAAAACATCCTTCCGAATCCCTTTCCCGCTCCACACGTCTTCCTCAGGCTGTGGACGTCACCTTCTTAAACATCCCGGGGATATGGAGGCCTGTTTGCTTGTGTGTGTGACCTTAGCAAATGTGTGAGTGAGTTTAGAGAAGCGCTGTAGTGCTCTTTGTTTGTGTGAGAGACGTAGTTTAAGAGCTCGCCTTGGTTTGTGGACTTTAAAGAAATGGTTCACATTAATATGAAAGATCTGTCATTGCTTACTCGCAGCCTCATTTTTTTGCGAAACATACAGCTCTTCTCAAGCACCAAAAAACACATGATAACAGTATCATGAAAGTAGTCTGTGACGCTATATATTTCTGAATCTGCCAGTGCAGAACCAGTGGCTTTTGGAGTCAAGTGACCATCAAATCGCACCATTATTTAAAATGAGTTGTGGCACATGTGAAGATTATCAATGTAAATTTCAGTCTTTCCTCACAATAAGTTATCATGTTACTTAAAATAATGAAATATAAGTTGTATGGATTACTTTTATGGTGCCTTTGAGTCGTTATTTTAGTTCTTTTGACAGCCTACGAACTGTTCTACAGGAAAAAGTATGTTTTTGAACAACCCGAGGGCGAGTAGATAACGGCAAAACTTTCATCATTTTTGCACGAACTGTTCTTTTAATTACACTCGGATTGATTGTCCTCATTAGAAGCTGAGAGGACCTTGTCCGCGTCATTCTGACACTCTTAACACCCGCTTAAAATCACTTAAACGGACTAATGAATTGTCCATAACCTCCAGAAAAGCATATCTGTTGATCCTCATGAGGGATTGTGCTGGTCTTTTCAGGAAAGCGTCAATGTAGCCAGAGGAACACGTTGTTGCACTGCTTGGTTTTGGTTTCAGCGTTTGAAACTGACGAGTGATGTGTAGAGACACCAAAGGAACAACCTGTTTGTTGATGTTCACCTTCAGCCTGGTCACAGATGCATTATGGATGTGCGGTGTCCACAAACTGAGGCGCTCAGGTGCGTGTGAACGTGTGTGTGTGCGTGTGAGTGTTTTCAAATGGGCATGTGAGGTCAAGGGAGAACTCTCAAACTACTGTGTATGTGTGTGTGTGTGTGTGTGTGTGTGTGCGTGTGTGATCATGAGTAACGTATTTGGGGTTTGTTGTATATTCCAGTGAAACAAAAAAGAAAAATCGCATTTTATTTTCAAGTGTACTTAAACACATGCGTGGGGGAAAAAAGCAAGAATACAGCGATGCAAAAACATTGCCGATATTTGTGTATATATATATCAAATAATGAAGTAAAATATTCATACTAATAATACCAATTCTTCTAATGCTGAAACTGACAGCTAGAGTTATAATTATGATGGTAATTTTGATGTAGTTTGAGGGTTCAACACAATTATTTGGACTTTTTATCTTTTTTTTTTGTCTTTTTGATATGGGAAGCGACGACACGTGTTTTCTCCCATAGCAAAGATTGTGTTTGATTATTGTCCTTGAATGGATGCAGACTAATGGGAATTTTATATATATGTATATCTATCCCATCAACGTCCTATTCCGTTAAAACAGCCGTGAATTCAGTTTTACTGCTGTTTGTAATGATTACAGATTGTTTTCTTTGTTTGCAGTCTTTTTATTTGTACAACTGTCTTTTGATTTATTTTCTTTGACTGTCATTTCTCAAGTTTTCGTTACTACCGCTGGATTTCATTCTTTGTCCTGTTTGTGTTGTCCCTCTCTTGGCCTCTGATCATTGTGTTACGGCACAGAATTGCTCTTGACTGTCGTCATGGTGCAATGATAATAAAAGCTGGTTTGAAAAGGAAACGGTCAAACACGCAACAGTCTGTCATGCCTGTGATTATGCGTTATGGAAAGTGATTGTCAAAATATGTAAAGTATCAGCCTTTACATGTTTTGCGTATTTTTCTTAGAGATCATGAATAGAAATGCAGTTGGTAGATAAGTTTCGGTTTCCTGCCTTCTGCTCTGGAGGAGCGCCACCCTTTTTTAACAGAAAAACATTTTTTTCCCTCAAGATATGCAGCTGAAGCAGGCGTCTTGTGTAATTTCCAGTCCTGGAATTTTGTTTTTTCATTGGCTAAATATTGATAGATATTCATCAGTTTTTTTTTTTTTTGTCTTTCTCGAGAAATGTGTACATTAAAAAGTATTATTTAAATAATTAAGACATACAAACCGCCCAAATTCTCTATAAAATGAATTTTAATTAAGTGTGAAATTCTGGAAAATTCTTTGAAATTCATCGGTCAAAGTGTGTTCAATGCCTTTATTTTTGAACTGTTTAATTCAAACTCCTCATATTAGTGTAACATACATTTTAATCTGTTCCTATAAATCATATCAGAGCAGTAAATGAGAAATACACTGGACCATCACAATTTTAAGTCGTAATACTGACAAAACGTTTACAACATTTAACTCAATGCGCACAAGTTATTAATTGTTATTTTAGGTCTAATAATATATTTTGAACTTTATTTACTAGTAATTTTGTTCTGTCTTTTTCTTGTTTGTAGTATTTCTAATCAAATTACTGTAGAGATGTTGCTTTGGCAATTAACATATATGTGTATATATATATATATATATATATATATATATATATATATATATATATATATATATATATATATGTATATGTATATATATATATATATATATATATATATATATATATATATGTATATGTATATATGTAGTATTATTTAAATTACCATATTTTATCAGTGTTGTTCCACATATTGTACACACTGTGCATTATTCAGCGATCATAAATCTAGTACACAGGTTAAGTTTCTATTTCTCAGCTCTGAACTCTTCAGAGGGGGGCGTGTCCCGAAGGAATGGTTTTAAAAGGAGCTGGAGCAGCTTCCTCTGTTGTTCGGTGAGACGGTGAACTTCACTCACGACAGATCAATAACTGCAAGAAACTTGGAGGATCAGTCTTCACCATACGAGGTATACATGATATTTGTGTTGTCCATAAAGACCGTATTTTAAGTGCTTGTGATGCTTCCAACCCATGTGATTCTCTTCCACTTGGCTTAGGGAGATACTTTGAGAAGCAGAAACATCAACTCTGCAACTGCAAAAAACCTTTGTACATACTGACTTTTCACATTTTCTGCTCTAGTTAATATATGGGATGGGTAGTTGACATCATGCTTTAACTGTGAAGAAAAAAAAAACATTTTTAAAAATATAAATGAAGAGTTTAATGATGGAGAGTGAGATTGATGTCTCAGTTATGCAAATTAAAGGAAAAATTGTATTCTGTAGAAGGTAAATGTTTTTCTTGAACAGGTCAAATCTTGTTTTTATTCACTGTATGAATAATTCATTTGAAATTCTAATGGGGTGATGTTTAGTTTAACAATTTTGTTTTGGACTTAACCGCTATAAGTGTTAGCTTTAATGATATAAAGTGATTAAACTTAATTCAACTATTTTAAATTGCATTTTTCCCCCCCTGTTTGTATTATACAAGGTATTGAATTGTAAAATGAAAAACTAAATTGTAGTGTTATAATTATACATTGTGAGTCCACATGGAAAATTAGCTTTTTATACTTTTAAAATTCACTTGTCATAAGGTTGTTACTCTAAAAAATTAATCACTGCTATTTAATTTTCAACTGTTTAGATTACTAATAACTCTTGTCTAAAAAGTATTGCATTACTTATTACTAATTATTTTCTCAATCCCATATCAACCTCGACCCAGTTGAACAATACAACATGAAATGGCTCTTTTAATTCTTTCAAATAATTAAAATTGCATAAATTATTCTTGGAGAGAAAAAAAAGTATTTCAAGGGAGAGGGGTACATGATAAAATATACATTTTAACATCAAACATTAAATTATGATAAATGTTAAATCCAAGATTGTTTTCTATAGACTTATTCTCTTCAGTAAGTACTGCAATTGACCGTTCGCAAAGCCCCGCCCCCTTTAGTTACTGTTGCTATGTCCGACAAGCCATGCCCTCTCACGCCACACATCATGTTCTCATACAGAGTAAAGACGACAATGACAACACGTCGACAGACAAGACAGAGGTTACTTTTGATATGAAACAGTCAAATTTTTTAAATATGTAAACAAATACCGTTTTGTGGCTTGTGTGTCATGACAGATCGCTGTCGCTCCTTCAAGCGGCTCGTGAACAGATCATCTCTTCATACTAGTTCATTTATAGCATCAAATAAACATGAATGAACATCAGAAGGAATGTTGTTTCAAGCGCGAAAAGATGTCAGTACAGATTTTTTTCAAGTTCACCAACGTTACGCCATTAACTCCCCTGACTGGTTTGTCGGACAAAATGGCGAATTCGGCGCTATGATTGGTTAGACCGCCTGTCAATCAAACCCCCGGGCGAATTATGTCAGAAATATCTAATTAAATTGCAGAAAAAATAAGATGAATCCCTTACTTTGCTTTTCAAGGTAAGTACATAAAGTACAAAATGACTTAGTAACACATTACACCCAACAAAGATCATAACAAAAAGTGATATTAAGTAATGGAAAATAAAAATTGTGATCATTCACAGCATCGAGAGATGCACTTTCCCTTCAAAAATGGGCTCGGCTAGATAGTCTTTTTCTGTTTAAGCACTGATTGTTTTGAATTACTGGCTCCTTGTGTTTTACTATCATTCTAAATATTGAAATATTTCATCATCGGCTTTCTCTCACACAGTCATCCATCATGGTCAGCACCCTGAATGAACTGTCCCAGCTGAGCAACTCCGGCTTCGGTCAGCCGCGGCCGCCCAGACATGGCCTGAACCTGTTGTACTGGTTCGCTCATGACTATATCGACTTCAGCTATGATGAAATTGTCCTCAGGTTCAGGCCTCAGAATGGAGACTTTGGCTTTCACAAGTTCCTAAACAGAATTGAAGACGATGAACACATTGTGCCCATTCCCAATCAGAATCTCACATACTATGAGGTTGGCAACCTGAATTATCGAGGAGCAGACAAGCTCCCAAGTTATGTGAGGGGAAATTACAGCCATGTTCCTGACGGTAACAAGGACCGCATTATTGTGCGTCTGGACGCCAACAGCGGGTTGAACAGGGTGTATGTGACCGAACACAGCGACGCGATACGATTCGACAGCAGCAAAACCCACCGCGTGAGTCAGGGCCTCCTCCAGATCATCAAGAACATGAGTCGAGACCAGTTTCTCTCCGAGGTCTCCAAAAGTCCACAACAACATGTACGACTGCAAACACAGTACAACATGCATCATGCGACGCCGACTAACAACGACTCCTGGTGTACCATTCTTTAAATATAAAGAGCCTGCCATTAATCAATTCTTCTTTTATTCGTGATTATTATACACATTTTTTATAATCTTTTACATTAAACGTTAATTAGTGATGCGCGGGAAATCGCGCCTTTATGAATCGTTCGAGTGAGTGAATCGAAACACGCACAAGTCACGTGATTTCAGCAAACGAGCCTTCATTGCATCTTTTTAAAATGTCAGTACATTGAGGATGGGGTGGTATTAAACCTGTGATTGTCATTTTTATAATTCAAGTTCATAAAGGTTTATTGGAATGCATTTGCATGACTTTAAGCAGCAGATGTCGTCGGCGTGCAGAGAGTCGAGTGCTCGAAGATTCATTTCAAGATTCAGTTGAATCGAGGTTTCAAAAAGCCTCACTTCTGTCACTATTGTTCCATGTTGTGTCTTCTGTTATAATCACACATTTTGATTGATTTGCTGATTTCCTTTCGTTTCTATTCAATATGTGATTTCTCTGGCTTGGTTTGAAATAAAAGTGACTTTGGAAACTCGTACTTCAAAGTCTTCTATTTTGTTTTCTTTCAATATGTAGGCTTAATATCAGATGCTTTTGAAAACATTTGCCTAGAATGTGAGAGAGACTGGGGCTGGTTGACAAAATTTTCATTCTTTATTGAGTATTTATGATTTGTGAACAATTTTTTAAGTTAATAGGGAAGCAACAAACAGAAAAGATTAAAATGCAAATTTTATACAAAACTCATTCCACTTAACTCACATTTGCCTGCAGTTCTTCTGCTATTGCTATGCAAATATTTGGCACGCAGCAGAATCAGTTTCAGTTTCTATCTTCGCTCCACCCAAAAAAGCCAATATCAGAGTATGAACACTCCCAACACTTCTCTAGGGTAGGTGTATTTGTTTTATGCGTTCAGCTGATTATTATTATTGCTTTACAGTTACAAAACAGGAGCGTCTGTAGCATCTTTGACCTCATACGAGACGCTGAAGCTGAACTTCTGGATACAACAATCTTTTTCAAAGGCAGAATTTCAATTTTTTTCCAAAGCCTTACCCCACTTAAGTTTGGGAAGCTCTGGTTTAAAATAAAGGAGCTTTAATATAAATCCCATCATGAACAGCCCCTTGTTGATAAAAGTTATAAATAATGTATAATACAATGTATATATGACATGAAATCTGAGTGAGACATTATAGTTGAATCTAAGGGAAGTCTAAAGTAAATCCCATCATGAACATTCCCTAATGTGTTTCTGCATCAGTTTTGCTTTCCGCATGATGAGTTTCTGTTCATCAAAATAGAAACGCGTATAAAACCTGTGGGACAACTAATGTTACTATAGAGTAGTTCCTGTCACTAGATCAAGTGACATCAGCAAATCTGCCTTGTTGTCTCGTCATATAAATGAGGCAGTCAGTGCCAAAGATCTAAGATCAAAGATCTGTGTTTCACTACAAGGTAAGACGTATCCTTTTCAAAGTTTATATATATTTTACATACGGTACATATTTGTGTGTGTGTGTGTGCACACACCTTTTATTGATTTTTAACTGTGTTTACAGATATGGTAGAACAGAGCACTACAAATTAACCCTTCGTCTCACTGCAGTACTTTTGAAGGATCAGATTTTCTCAGTGTTTTGTAAGTAATCTGTATCTGTAAATGTGTACATCTTTAGCTAGTTCCTCTTGGGACTGCTGTTTGGTTTTGGTCAAAACAGACATTTTAACATGTGGCTTTTGAGTAAAATCTGCTGAATAGATTCAAATTTGTTAAATATATAGAGCTGAGAGTATTACACTGTGATTGGTAGCTGAAAACACCATCACCATTGGCCCAAATATTTAATAAATGAACATGTAAACATCAGGTCATTACAAAACTTTATGAAGAACAGGTGTTCCAATTCTGCAGACTTAACTAATGATGAAATTAACTGACTTAAATGAAATCCTGAATGGTGACGAACTGATTTATGTTCCTTCTTGGTTTTGCATTTTGCAGTATTTCCTGTAATTTTACATTTATATATATATATATATATATGTATTTATTTATATATATATAAACGTCAACGGTTACAAATGTAACCATGGTTCTCTGAGAAGGGGAATGAGACACTGTGTCTGACAAGACACTAGGGGGAAATCCTTACCATGACCGGTGTCTGAAGCAAATATACAAATGCAACAATCATATTGGTTGGTGACAGCCTGTGATGTCATCACTGGTGAGACTGCAAGTATAAAGGGGCGCCTGAGGAATTTGTCAACCACTTCTTTGTCTGAAGGAGACGTAACAGTCCGAAGCATTGCAGAGAGACGCAGTGTCTCGTTCCCCTGACATTTGTAACCTGAGACATTCCTTTACAAATGGGAACTATGTAAACAGCAGGGGATTTACAAAACTTGATGAAGAACAGGTGTTCCAATTCTGCAGACTTAACTAATGATGAAATTAACTGACTTAAATGAAGTCAAACTGATTTGTTTTTGTATTTTTATTTAATTTATTAATATTTTATATTAAAAAGCATAATATTATAACATTTATTGCATTACAAGTGCACTATTTTTCCAACAGAATTATCATGAACATGATGAGAACCCTGTATAATTTGTCTGATCTGAGAGAGTCCAGGTTTGGTCAGCCGCCTCCCAGACACGGTCTGAACTTGCTGTGGTGGTTTGCTCAAGAATGCGTTTGCATTGACTTCAATCAAACTATGACTGCACTCTGCAACCCTGAAAATGGAGCTTTTGGTTTCCATCGATTCTATAATAAGGAGAGACTTCTTCCTTACACTGACCTCCCATACTATGAAGTGGGAAACCTGGGGGACACTCACTCTCTCCCTGAATATGTTACAGTGTATTACACTGGACATTTAGATGGCAGCAACACTGATCGCATCATTGTTTCCTTTAACTCACAGTTAAACAGATTTGACAGCATTTATGTGACACAGCACTCAGATCTAAAGAGGTTTGACCAGAATCACACTTACTGCATTAGCTCTAGTCTCATGCAAGACATTAAAAATTTGAGCCGTGAGGAATTCCTCAGAGATCCCATGAATCCTTCTGTAAATATATACATACCTCAGCCATACGAACATCAGTCGGTGCCGAGAGAACCCAGCTGTCCGAGTGGGCTGATTTGTGTCTTGATACTGTTGCTCATTATTGCTGCTATTGTCCACTTTTCATAGTGAAAATGAAATTCCTCCACACTGTTAGCTGTTCTAGTCATGCTGTTTGTCGTTCTAGCTCATCTTGAAGCTGATTATTGCCGTTTGTTTCCTTTTCGTCAGTTGCTAACCGTAATGGAAGATATCTGACACACACTCCGGTTAAACCTCCTCGGATTGCAATCATCGCATAATTTCTAGAAAAATGATTAGAAATGCTCAGAAAATTGATGTAAATATATATTTTATCAATATATTTGTAAGCCTTTGAACTAAATACGTTTTAATGTGAATATATCATACTACTAAATATTTAATATGAAATCTGAATATGAGTTAGACATTATACAACTCATGAACTGTCCCACCTGCTCTAATTTTTCCACACTGATGAGCTTCTGTTCATCTCTATAGCAACAGACACAAATACAACCTGTGGGACAACTAGTGTGTGTTACTATAGAGTACTTCCTTCATTACTGGCTCCTATGTTTTACTATTATTTTAAATGTTTAAATATTTTCAACATTGTCGCCCATCATGGTGAACCCTGAATGAACTGTCCCAGCCAAGATATTGGCCTGAACCTGTAGTACTGGTTCGTGACTATACCGACTTCAGCTATGGTGAAATTGTCCTCAGGTTCAGGTCTCGGAATGGAGACTTTGGCTTTCAAGTGTCTCCAACACTCTAGAACAACATGTCAGACTACAGAATCATCATGTGACGCCGTCAAACAACGACTCCTGGTGAACCATTCTTTAAATATAAAGAGCTTGCCGTTAATATTCTCATTTTATTCGTGATTATTATATACATTTTTTTATAATCTTTTATATTGAACTGACTAAAACATTTATTAGCGATGCGCGGGAAATCGCGCCTTTATGAATCGTTCGAGTGAGTGAACCGAAACACGCCAATGTCACGTGATTTCAGCAAACGAGCCTTCATTGCATCTTTTTAAAATGTCAGTGCAGTGAGGATGGGGTGGTATTAAAGGTATTAAATATGTGATTGTGAGTCATTTTTATAATTTAAGTTTATAAAAGTTTATTGGAATGCATTTGCATGACTTTAAGCAGCAGATGTCGTCAGCGTGCAGAGAGTCGAGTGCTCGAAGATTCATTTGATTCAGTTGAATCGAGGTTTCAAAAAGCCTCACTTCTCCTGTCACTATTGTTCATGTTGTGTCTTCTGTTATAATCACAATTTTTTTATTAATTTGCTGATTTCCTTTCGTTTCTATTCAATATGTGATTTCTCTGGCTTGGTTTGAAATAAAATGACTTTAGAAATCACTTTGAACTGTTCTTTTTTGTTTGTGCAATTGCATCTCTTTCAGAAATACAAAGAATGTGAGAGAGACTGGGGCTGGTTGACAGAATTTTCATTCTTTATAGAATATTTCTGATTTAACAAACAATATATTTTTTAGTGTTATAAGGGAATCAACAAACAGAGAATATTGAAATGCAAATTGTATACCAAACTAATTCCACTTAAAGAGATAATTCACCCAAAAATGAAAATTATCCCATGATTTACTCACCCTCAATCCATTTTAGGTGTATATGACCTTTTTCTTTCAGACGAACACAATCGGAGATAAATTAAAAAAATATCCTTAGTCCTCCAAAGTTTATAATGGTTGTGAATGGCAGCCCAAATTCTGAAGACAGAAAAAATGCATCCATCCATAAAAAACTGAATCCATACGACTCCAGATGGTTAATAAAGGCCTTTTGAAGCGAAAGCATGCATTTTTGTAAGAACAATGCACCGGTCACGAAGTTGAAGTCTTAAACGTGAATTTTTAAAGAGAAATATTGGATGATTTTTATATGGGAGGAGCTTGAGTTTGTTGCCCCGCCCTGTTTGTTTGAACCGTGAGAGGCGTCTAAGCTGATGATACTCCTACATCCTGCGTCATACATCCCATCACGGTTAAACTTATTTTGTAATGACCCAACTTGCGCATTCTGTGTGCGGCTGTACGCTGAATTTATAAAGTTTTAAATATGGATATTTTTCTTACAAAAACACGTCTCTTTGCTTCAAAAGGCCTTTTTAACCATCTGGAGTCGTATGGATTCTTTTTTTTTATGGATGTATGCATTTTTTCTGTCTTCAGAATTTGGGCTACCATTCACAACTATAACTCGGATTGTGTTCGTCTGAAAGAAGACGGTCATACACTTAAGATGGCTTGAGGGTGAGTAAATCATGGGATAATTTTCATTTCTGGGTGAACTATCCCTTTAACTCACATGAGCCTGTTCTGCTAGATCATCATGCAAATATATGGCATGCAGCAGAATCAGTTTCAGTTTCGATCTTTGCTCCACCCAAAAAAGCCAATATCAGAGTATGAACACTCCCAACACTTCTGCAGGGTATAGGGTGGATTAATTGTATGTGTTCATACAGCTGATTATTATTATTGCTTTACAGTTACAAAACAGGAGCGTCTGTAGCATCTTTGACCTCAGACGAGACGCTGAAGCTGAACTGCTGGATACAACAATCTTTTTCAAAGGCACATTTATCAGAGACACGGTGAGAGCATTCCCTGTTGAGAGACCTTATTTATTTATTTAAAAAACATCAATAATGAATTAGAATCAATTGAGCTGTAATAGCACAGCCAATCTGAATTTATTTAATTTTATTCAAACTCACAGATTAACCGTTCAACTCACTATACGAGATTCTTAGTCTTTGTATTTATTTCTGTGTAAGTGATCAATGCCTACAGATGTGTTTTGCTCATAGCCTAGGACCCAACAAACTTTCTTCTGCTGATTTTGCATCATTGTTTTATTTAAATCAAGCTGTTCCACAGGATTTATGTGACAGCACTCAGGTCAGGTAAACTTTGACTAGAATTGCACCTACTGCATTCGTGAAAGGCATTAAAGAGTTAAGACGGGAAAAAATCCCCTGGAAAACTTTGAACGATTCTTATCAGATTACTATAAATCAGCACTGCAGTCTCAGCTCAGTCAGAGTCAAAGGTCAGAAAAAATGCTGCACTGTGCTGATTTGTACATTATTGCTCATGTTTGCTTGCTTTTAATAAATAAAATATAGATGTCATGCTGTTTGTTTGTTTTGCTTGTTTTCAGTTATGAAGCTGTGTATTGCAGCACTTGTCTCTATTTGGACAAATTGCTTATTTGGATGCTAAATGAATATAATCTATGATAAGCGTGTCTAAATGTAATTATAAATATATGCTCATCATTCTATTAATGTAAGATATGTTGAGTTTTGGATATTTATTGCTTGATTCTTTTAATGAATTATTACAATGATGTAGATAAATATCTCAGATCATAAATAAATTATACATAAATAATGTATAATACAATGTATATATGACATGAAATCTGAATATGAGTGAGACATTATAGTTGAATCTAAAGGAAGTCTAATGTAAATCCCATCATGAACAGTCCCTAATGTGTTTCTGCATAAGTTTTGCTTTCCGCATGCATGATGAGTTTCTGTTCATCAAAATAGAAACGCGTATAAAACCTGTGGGACAACTAATGTTACTATAGAGTAGTTCCTGTCACTAGATCAAGTGACATCAGCAAATATGCCTTGTTGTCTTGTCATATAAATGAGGCAGTCAGTGCCAAAGATCTAAGTAAGGTGTTTCACTACAAGGTAAGACGTATCCTTTTCAAAGTTTATATATATTTTACATACAGTACATATTTGTGTGTGTGTGTGTGTGTGTGCACACCTTTTATTGATTTTTAACTGTGTTTACAGATATGGTAGAACAGAGCACTACAAATTAACCCTTCGTCTCTCTGCAGTACTTTTGGAGGATCAGATTTTCTCAGTGTTTTGTAAGTAATCTGTATCTGTAAATGTGTTTTAGCTAGTTCCGCTTGGGTTTTGGTCAAAACAGACATTTTAACATGTGGCTTTTGAGTAAAATCTGCTGAATAGATTCAAATTTGTTAAATATATAGAGCTGAGAGTATTACACTGTGATTGGTAGCTGAAAACACCATCACCATTGGCCCAAATATTTAATAAATGAACATGTAAACAGCAGGGGATTTCCAAAACTTTATGAAGAACAGGTGTTCCAATTCTGCAGACTTAACTAATGATGAAATTAACTGACTTAAATGAAATCCTGAATGGTGACGAACTGATTTATTGTTTTATTCTATAAACTACTGACATTTTTCCCAAATTCCAAATAAAAATATTGTACTTTAGAGCATTTATTTGCCAAATGCAACAACTGGTCAAAATAACATAAAATATGCAGTGGTCTCTTAATTTTTTCCAGAGCTGTATATATATATATATATATATATATATATATATATATATATATATATATATATAAAGTCTAAAGTTACAAACAAATGTAACCATGGTTCTCTGAGAAAGGGAATGAGACACTGTGTCTGACAAGACACTAGGGGGAAATCCTTACCATGACCGGTGTCTGAAGCAAATATACAAATGCAACAATCATATTGGTTGGTGACAGCCTGTGATGTCATCACTGGTGAGACTGCAAGTATAAAGGGGCGCTTGAGGAATTTATCATCCACTTCTTTGTCTGATGGAGACGTAACAGTCCGAAGCAATGCAGAGAGACGCAGTGTCTCGTTCCCCTACTCAGGGAACCATGGTTACATTTGTAACCCGAGACATTCCCTTACAAATGGGAACTCACACTGCGTCTGACAAGATGCTAGGGGGAACAAATACCCACTGCACCATGCTAGGGGGAATTGTGCCCTATCGACGGTGCAAAACACTGAACAATCTGAACGTCTGACTCATAAATCAGGGTCACAATCCCCTAAGGTAAAACCAGAAGATTGGACCAGCGGTAGAGCTTAAGGCTTGGGATCATTTGTCCTACAAATAGATCCCTTTAAAGGAATACAGCCAGGCTTACAAGAGATTAGGCTTGTCACTTCAGTGTCAACCCCTGGAGTCACCAGAGAGGCTGAGCCCTACCGCAAATGGCGTGGCCCGAAGGGGACACCCAGGATCCTAAAGCCAAAAAGGTTCTAGGGAAGAGGTGTTTTCCACATAATTACCCTCTAAAGCAAAGGGAATACCGACCAGATCCATCAATAAGCCCCAAAGTGACATGCTCTAAAGCTCCTACTTCCTCAATCAAGGGGAGTAGCAGACATGCTTAGGAGAATAGCTTTCCTAGCTCACAGCAGTATCTAAAGAGATTTACTGAAAGCCTAACAACTTGATACTGCAGGTAGTGCGGAGCCCAAGGGAGCAAAGCATTCCAAAAACAATCCTCAAGTGAGGGGAATGCCAGGCTTGATTAAATGAGGAGGCAAGAATGCTAGAAAGCCTACAGCTTCACA
Organism: Opsariichthys bidens; assembly: GCA_037194245.1. Taxonomy (NCBI): domain Eukaryota; kingdom Metazoa; phylum Chordata; class Actinopteri; order Cypriniformes; family Xenocyprididae; genus Opsariichthys; species Opsariichthys bidens. The sequence goes on from CM074292.1 coordinate 7,664,005, forward strand.
CAAAGTGCCCGAAATAATGCTTGACCTAAAATAGCTCAGGTACAACAATAGGGGCTACAATAAATGGAGACCTCAAATAAAATGTCTCTCTAAACGAGAGGAGGCCTACTACGCTTTTAGCTAAGGAAAACCCTACAATGGGGGCTTCCAGAGAATTGTAGCACTTACAGAAATGCTCTAACTCTAGCAGTTTTTTAAACTTATGAACTTAACAGTAAGATAAACATTGAAGAGCAGAGCCCTAAAGGGGAACCAGGCCATCTGGTTTAGCAAATATGTAGAAAAAGTAGGAGAGTGGAGGCTTTCTTTTATGAAGGAAGTCTAACAACACTCAGATTAAAGTTTTTTTTTTTTTTTTAATTCAAAAAATTGGAGGCCTAAACAGCACAATTCTAAACAGATTGAACTTGCTATAACAGATTGAACAAAAACCTCAAAAACGACTCTCAGAGCAAGAGGAGGTAAGACATACAAAATGACACATACAAAAAAACACTTGAGCTTCTGGAAGAGGTTTGTTCTTTTTTGATCTCCGTGTGGAAGAAAAGGGAAGGAAAGGAAGGTTCAGGGGAGTTGGGCGATTATGTCCAGACAGGAATCGCTCGTCTAATCTACCAAAAGCGAGTCCCACTTTTTTGCGCGTCCAAGGCACATCTAATCTAGCCGAGGGACAAACGAGAGCGGAGCTTCATCATAGGAAGAAACTAGAAGAAATAACCCCTTCGAGGACTGAGCCTGTGTGCTCTTCGCCCAAAACACACAACACAAAGGTCATGTGCATCATCAGGTGTCAAATAACAAAGGCATGGATCTACACGCTTCCTAAATGCTTTAGCACCGCCAGACTCCATAGCAAAAGAAAGAAAGTCGCTTACTATACACGCTTCAAACAAACGGCTCCTCAAGACAAAGAAGTGGATGACATATTCCTCAGGTGCCCATTTATTCTCTCACCAGTGATGACGACAGTGATGAATGTTGCATTTGTATTTTGTTTGTATCATGAGATGTTCCACCTAGTGTCTTGTCAAACGCAGTGCTAGTTCACATTTGATAGGAACATAACATTTATCGCATTATTTAAGTGCTCTATTTGCTTTATTTTTTCAGCAGAACTCTCAGGAACATGGTGAGAACTCTAAATGAATTATCTGATCTGAAAAAGACCAGGTATGGTTGGCCACCACCCAGACATGGTCTGATTATGCTGTGGTGGTTTGCACATGAATGTGTTCGCATTGAGTATGATCGTATGATTGCTCGCTGCGACCCTGTAAATGGAGCTTTCGGCTTCCATCGATTCTATAATTGGGACAGACTTCTTCCTCGCATTAATCTCCCATACTATGAGGTGGGCAACCTGAACACCACTGGCTCACTGCCACTGTATGTCACTAAGTTTTACACTGGATATTCAGACGACAGCAACAAAGATCGCATCATTGTTTGCTTTGACTCAAGGTGGAACAGATTTGACAGCGTTTATGTGACAGAGCACTCAGATCTAGTGAAGTTTGACCAGAATCACACTTACCGCATTAGCATCGAACTCATGAAGGACATTAAAAATTTGAGCCGTGAGGAATACCTCAGAGGACCCATGAAACCTCCTGAACATTGTACCATAGACATAATTAACACTGTAATACCCAATGCCCAAACAAGACCGCTACATATACCTCAGCCATACGTACCTCAGCAACACGTACCTCAGCGACACATATCTCAGTCTGTGCAGAGTGACACCAGCTGTCTGAGTAAGAAATGTCGCTGTGGGCTGATTTGTTGCTTGATTGTACTGTTGCTCATTATTGCTGTCAGTGTCTTTTTATGGTTTAAACTGAAATAGATTTCATCCTCTACTGTTTGTTTTTCTGGGTAATTTTGAAGCTGCATGTTGCGGTTTGCTTCCTTTGGATCAGTTGCATATTTGAACGAAAGAAATCAAATAAATTTACATATTTATTATTGTATATAAAATAAAATACAATGTTTCAATGATGTAAATAATTTTCAAGATTTAGAAGGACCAAATGTAGGACCAGTGTGTTAAAATGAATCATTCAAAATCATCTTTACCAAACAATGAGATGGGTGTCCCTCAAGGGTCAATTTTGGGTCCACTGTTGTTTTCCTTATATATCAATGATTTACCAAATTGTTGCAAGGAAACGAAAAGTCAGATGACACAGTCATTTATGTATCAGCACAGACTCCACGCTTAGCTGCAAATATGTTCACAAATGAAACGACTGGAGAGTCACAGTGGCTGCAAAACAACCAACAATTCTCAATGAAATGTTTTATAATCAAGATCAAGCAAAAGACAATAGAGACAGCTAACAATTTTAAATATTTAGGTGTTGTTTTAGATTCTCATTTGAAATTTGATGTGCACGTAAAAAGGCTGTGTAGAACAATCTTGAATTGTTTTTATTTGATTAGACTGTACATATCTCTAAAAGCAACAAAGTTGTACATGCATGCAATGGTCTCGCATTTATCTTATTGTGTGAATGTCTGGAGTCAGGTTTCTCAACTGACGATTAAACCCGTTAGATCTTTATATAAACAAACACTAAAAATATTGTACATTGTATTGTATATTTTACAAAAATAGAGTTTACTTAGCTTTTTAAATTTGTCTCTTTTTAAAATGGTTTTTAAATGCTATAAATTGTTTTATAAATATTTTAAATTATATGCCAATTAATATCAAAACAGAGTACAGAGGGAATCACTAAATGGTGTAACAAATCAGAGTTGCACAGTACCAAAGAGAAAAACTAAATTTGTACAATCAACATTTTCAGTTCAAGGTACACTGCTTTGGAGCGGCCAACCAGCTGGAATGAAAATACAAACATTCAGTTGAACATTTTTCAAAGAAATTTAAAAAAGTGGTTCAAACAAAAGTGGGTTTGTGAACACATTCTTCTATTATTGTTATGGGGTTTTTTTTACTGTTTTTTTGTATGATTATTGTTTTATTGTTGTTAGAAAAACCTAAACAGGGACTTAGGCTGCAATTTAGCCTTTGGCTAGAAGCTTGTATGTGGAGGATTGGCTGCTTGAAATTGTAGCAATGTTATACGGCATGTCCCTGTTAAATAAATGAATAAATAATAACTCAAATAAAATAAATAAAACTGTAAGAATCAATCTTAATATTGACATTGAAGGGTAGTCATGGCCTAATGGTGAGGGAGTCGGGCTTGTAATCTGAAGGTTGCTGGTTCGATTCCCACGCTGGCAGGAATTGAAGGTGGGGATTGTGAATGAACAGCACTCTCACCACCTTCAATACCATGACTATAAAGTGCCCTTGAGCAAGACACTTAACCCCTAATTGCTCCCCTTGTAAGTTGCTTTGGATAAAAGTGTCTGTCAAATGAATAAATGTAAATGTATTGCATGACACTCTCCAATGAATGTCTTTGGTGGTTATGTAGTTTCATATTTGTTGTGCTTATTCTTTGACATATGCCAGTAGACTAGAGAATGTATGAAAACTCCAAAAGTCATTGTTTTAATGTGAATAATATATAATACTATTAAATATTTAATATGCAATCTGAATATGAGTTAGACATTATACAACTCATGAACTGTACCCACCTCACTAATGTGTTCCTGCATCAGTTTCTTTTTCCACACTGATGAGCTTCTGTTCATCTCTATAGCAACAGACACACATGTATAACCTGGGGGACAACTGGTGTGTGTTACTATAGAGAGGCTCATGTATGTTTTACTACTATTTTAAATCTTTAAATAGCAGCTTTGCCGATGGCAGCTTCCAATGGCAGCATGTGACTGAACACAGCGACACAAAATGATTTGACAGGAGCACTTGAGTCAGGGCCTCCTCCAAATCATCAAGAACATGAGTTGAAACACCTGCAGAATCACCAAAGTAGAAAATCACACATTTTAAGTCACCAGTTTGGTGGTCAGTGTTTGCTTTAGTTGAGCTCTTAGATTTTAAACATTAAATTTTGTTTGGCTGGTTAGAGAATAGATGAACAACTCCTGAGAAATCCTTTGGTTTATATTGAAGAAGCAGGATCTTCTGCTGTAGAATCACAGCGCTGCTGTACTCAATAACACAAATCTGACTCAGAGATGAGACTCTAAATGAATTGAGTGATTCAGGTCAAATAATGATTATGTGAAATCATAAACAACACCGCCTGATCATCTCTTTTCTTTACTTGTCTGGATATCCCCGGTACAGCAGCACAAACATAATCTATTGGTAAAAGGTCAAGGGTGAAGAGCTCAACTGCAATCAAACCCTGATCTCCATGACGGTGACTTCAAAATTGTGATTTTCTCCTTTGGTGATTCTGCTTGTTCACATCAGGTGTCTTCAATAATGGTCAATCATCACTCAATTAATCATTATCTCATCAACTTTAACATCGATTCAGTGTAAATTTAACACCATTTTAACACTTTAACGCTCTTAAGTGTGGATTCAAATAAACTTTTTGCTGTGTGCATCTAGTCCATTGGAATCAACGTTTCAAAAAGTCACTGTTCTCCTGTAACTATTATTCATGTTTCATTTTATGATAACAAATTTTGAGTTGTTTGCTGGTTTTCTTTCTTTTCTATTATATGTGTGGATCCTCTGGCCAGGACATTAATTCTCTGAACTGTTGTTTCTTAGTGTTTGTGTAAATGAATCTTCTTTTACTAGGCCTATGTAATATCAGGTGCCACTGAAAACAGATGCAAATGAATGTGAGGGAGACTGGCGCTGGTTTGCACAATTTATATTCTTTGTTTAAAAAAAACTGTAAAACAACAACTATGTGCATTTAAAAGCATGTTCTTATGTAAAATAAAAACAGACATTCAATGTCACTAAATAAAGTGCTGTCTGTCTGAGAGCAGCAACAAACAAAAGATTAAAAAGTATATTTTCACCAAACTAATGCACACAGTGTGTTTATATAATTTATGAGGACACAAATTTGTCTAATGACATGGATATTACACTGGTATTACAATGAAACGTGGTTTATAAGGACATGAGTCCTCGTAATTAAAATGGCTTAAAATCTAAACGATGTTTTATTAAAATAGAAAAGTAGGAACTTGTCTGTGATGTTTACAATACTGTTTACATTATAATTGAGGCTGAATTATAAATATTATGCAAATATTTGACATGGAGCAGCATCAGTTTCTGTTTGCAGATCTTTGCTCCACCCACAAAAGGTATTACCAGAATATAAATATGAATGCATGTTTGCCGTTCTGTAAATTTAAGATATGATTTTGGGCACTGGATGTTTATCACTGTTTTCTTTTAATGATTAATTGCAATGAGATTGACAAATATTTAAGATTGTGGGAGATAATATTGTTGTATGTTTTTAACTGTGAGATACATCTGTGAAACTCAAGACCTCTGATGTTGAGCTAAAATTACCATTGCTGTATTATTTTTATTTTTATTTTTTTACAGAGAATGCAAAATAAGCCTGTACATAAAAATAAAATAAAATAAGTAATATCAAAGTAAAAAATATGATTGCAGTGTGTGTGTGTGTGTGTGTGTGGGTATTCCCTACGTTATGGGGACCAAATGTCCCCACAGGTATAGTAATACTAGTCAATTTTGATCTTGTGGGGACATTTTTTGTCCCCATGAGGAAACAAGCTTATAAATCATACAGAATTATCTTTTTTGAAAAACTAAAATAGCAGCACATTTTCTGTGATGGGTAGGTTTAGGGGTAACAGGGGGACAGAATATACAGTTTGCACAGTATAAAAACCATTGCGCCTAAAGAAAGTCCCCATAAAAAATGAAAACGTGTGTGTGTGTCTCATCTTAGACACGCCCACTGCTGTCCTTCTGCTTCAGTTTCTGTTTCCTACATAGTCAGCTGACCTCTCCTTCTCTCTCTCTCTCTCTCTCTCTCTCTCTCTCTCTCTCTCTCTCTCTAAAACTCTGAACTGGAAAAAATTATTTTATTTTTTACTCTCATTTTTACTCATTTTACTCTGAATTACTGATTCTAATGCACAAATACATGCACCACCTCTGCTCACTCAAATGTCTGATACAAAAACTGACTTTCAAAAATAAACCCAAATATTTGGAGTAAAAAAATAGTGTGACACATTAGACATGGTGATTTTAAATGCCAGTTTATATATGTTGCATGACACTGTCTGATCCTCCAGTGTTAGTTTGTGTTTTCACCGCCCACTAACACTCAAATGAAGAAGATAGTGAGCACGTGAGCTGCAGACGCCGATCTTCTCACAGCACGTGAACAAGGTGCAGTATTCTTCTCCTACGTCTTCTTTTTTCATAATATAGGAACATTGTAAACTTAAGACCAGATGTTGCTGTTTTCATATCTCTTTTTAAACTACACCAAATATCTCTGACTTAGTGAACAGTTATATCTTGATATTCTCTATGGGCTGTTGAGTGGGGGTGGGTTTACAGAGAAATGAAACTTACTGTGTGTACTTGTTAGTCCACAAAAACAGACTGTCTGATAAATAAATAAATGAATAAATCAATCAATCAATCAAAAAATGAATAAATAAATAAATAAATAAATAAAAGTTTTTTACATTTTATTTTCAGCAGAATTGTCATGAGAATCCTGTATGATTTGTCTGATCTGAGAGAGTCCAGGTTTGGTCAGCCGCCTCCCAGACACGGTCTGAACTTGCTGTGGTGGTTTGCTCACAAATGTCTTCATATCAACTCCAATGGCCATATGATTGCTCAGTACAACCCTGAAAATGGAGCTTTTGGCTTTCGTCGATTCTATAATAGGGACAGACTTCTTCCTTACTCTAAACTACCGTACTATGAAATGGGAAACCTGGGGGACACTCGCTCTCTGCCTGAATATGTCACTGATGATTACACTGGATATTTAGATGACAGCAACATTGATCGCATCATTGTTTTATTTAGATCAAGTTGGTCCATGCTACGATTCGACAGGATTTATGTGACACAGCACTCAGATCTGATGAACTTTGACCAGAATTGCACTTACCGCATTAACATTAAACTCATGAAAGACATTAGAAGGTTACGCCGAAAAGACTTCCTCTGGAAAACTTTGAACGTTTCTTATTATATTACTATAGAACCGCACTGCAGTCGCGCACAGCTTCCGTCTGCAGCTCAGCCAGCGAAGAGTGAACCCCATCAGAGTCAAAAGTCACATTCATCCTTTAAAGATGTCTGTGACGAATGCTGCACTGTGTTGATTTGCATACTATTGTTCATTTCATGCTTGCCTTTTCTATGTTTTGTCTTGAAACTCTAGATGCGCTGGCTAATAGGTCCTTAACTCAACCCGCTCGTAATCACATCATTTATGGGACAGAGATGATTGGTTCCTGCTGTATCAGTAGCCAATGAACTTGCATGCTCAATCTTCGAATACATGATTAGCATTTGATTAGCAGTGCGGCGTGCTTTCAGAAACCCTTCTCCTTCCCCAGCTCCACCTGTATCGATCTGCTAATTCATGTACGCAATATTGTATAACATGTCTTACTTGCTCACAGCAGCGTGTCGTGTGTGTTTTGGCAGTGGCAAGTCCCAGCAGCAGTAATAACCAACAGCAGCAGAAGCAGCATTAAAAGCAGCAGCATAGCAGATCTGTTCCACCAAGACCAAACATATCAACATCGTCATATCCATTAACATGCCAAACACTTTGAGAGTTGTCATGACAGAAATATAGTTTTCATGCTGTTTTTGAATGAATGTTTTTTTTTTTTTAATGGAGCAAAGGTATTAAAATCCATTAAATGGAAGCAGATTAGTGTCACCTGGTGTAAAAAAAAAAGCAAAAAGCAAAAATATCACCTGCAATACCATGGTATAGCCACTAGATGCCTGTATAGCCTGTATATGTATATATATATATATATTATATATATATATATATATATATATATATACATATAGGGTTATGTATTCATAGTCTTGAGAACAGTGTTTTCCCTTTTATTAGGTTTTGCATTTGGATATACATTTTGAGAATTTCAGAGACTAGTTTTTGCCAAAGGCAGCATCATGATTACAGTCAAACCAGAAGAGAGAGAAAGGTTTTTATTATTCATAACCATAATTTGAACATCAGAATTAGATAAAAATTTTGCAAAAATGAGCAGAAATGCTTGACAGCATTCAAACAGTGTGTGTGTATGTGTGTGTGTGTGTGTGTGTGTGTACTTGTTTTCCATACATTGTGGGGAGCAAATGTCCTCACAACGTAAGTAAAACCAGTAAATCTTGACATTGTGGGGACCTTTTGTTGGTCCCCACTAGGAAACAAGCTTATAAATCATACAGAATTATCTTTTTTGAAAATCTAAACTAGCAGAACATTTTCTGTGAGGGTTAAGTTTAGGGGTGGGGGGGGGGGGGGGGCAGAATGTACAGTTTGTACAGTATAAAAACCATTACGCCTATGGAAAGTTCCCACAAAACACATAAACACAACATGTGTGTGTGTGTGTGTGTCTGTTTCAGATGCAAGTGCCGCAAGAGTCCCCAAGTTTTTTACCATTCCCGAAAAAGATATAATTTTTAAAAATGTAAAATATTTATTTTTTTCGCTCTAAAATGACAAAACTTGAGGGTTCAGTAAACACGCTGCATTTTTTGTTTATGAGCTTCTGTTCATCACTATATACACAAATAAAAACCTGTACGACAACTGTAATAGTTCCTTTCATTATCAGCATTTCAACATCTATTGTTGTCATGTCACAAAATGAGGCAGTCAGCAACAATGGTCTAGTGCTTTTGATTGATTTCAGACATTGTTTTTACTTTTACATTGTTTTAAATAGTAGACAGACTAGAAATAAACCCTTCACCTCACTCCAAGAGTCCTGGAGGATCAGTCTTTCCAAAGGTGCTGTGCTGATGTGTGTCATTGTGCTGTCGCTCATTATTATTGTGTTGTTTTGAAAAATGAAAATATAGTTTTTATCCACTGGTGTTTTTGTGAGTGCTAATTTTGAATTTGCGTGTCGTAGCTTGTCTTGAAATCATCTGCTAAATAAATCAATGTATTTTTTGATTATATAACATTTGTTTATCTCTGATCACTTTTAATGCTTCTTTGCAATGATAAATAAATATTCAAGATTTAGAGGCTTGTCTTTGTGAGATTTTGTTTGTAATTTAACAATGTAAACTTAACTAAACTTTGATTGACTTCACTTTTTAATATTTAGCATTTCATTAAGTTTAAGTGCAATTTGATTTTAATTATATACATGACATTATTTAATATGTAATATGAAATCTGAATGAGTGAGACATTTTGCAGTTTAATATAAAGCTTTGATGTAAATGTGGTACGCATTTGTTTATCTTTCCGCATAAATGAGCTTCACTATAGCAACAGATACAACCTGTGGGAGACTAGTGTGTGTCACTAGAGTATTTCCTTTTCTTAGTTCAGTGACTTCGGAAAACATGCATTATCTTCATGTCATAAAAATGATGCAGTCACTGCCAAAGATCGCTGTTTAAAATGTTTTTGGCATTTTTTATTTTTTGGTATAATGAGATAAAATATTGTTTAGAAAGCGTTTGCACAACTATTGGATGTCAGTTTAATAGATTTATAATAATAATGCATATTTTTTTAGTTAGTCATGAGCTTCAAGACTTCTGAGAATACACACATGCATTTAAAATGATCAATATTTACTGCTAGGATAAGTTTATGTTAGATAATACTCAATCAAACATATCTAATTGGTCACAACATGCTTTAAAACACATGTATATTACATACTGTATGTTCCTTATCTGCATAATTTGTAAACCAATTGGAATATTGGAAAATGTTGAATAAAAATTACCTTTACAGTATTTTTTATAGTCAATTACCAATAAGCCAGAATACCAGAATTTAAAAAAAAAACAAGTTTCCATATTTTCTCCCTTTTAAACTGGAAGAAATTAAGTTTTTCTTATTTATTCACTCTGTTTTGACCTTTAACAGCTGTTTGATTCCATGCAGAAATGCACGCAGTTGATATTTAAACTTTGCTCATTATGAACTGGTGAAAACTCTTTATTCTTGGGGCATGTTGTCACAAAAGGCCAGTAGCCTATGTATCAAATGAATTGTATTATTTTCTTGGACAATAACAGTTGAAAATTTTACTTTTTGCCGTCAAAGCTTTAAGTGTCTTATACAGATAAATCCTTTTAAAAATAAACCTTGAAAAAAACAGGCGAAAGTCATCTGGTCATTGTAAACACTTTTTAACATCTAAGTATTAGATGCATTACACTATGCTTTTACGAATATAGTATTATCTAAATGTTCTTCTCATCTCTCATTAATAGACACATGCACACCAATTTGCTTTAGTTTTACTTTTTTTGTCTGTTCTAGACACAGAATGGTCCGCCCGAGAACGCTGAATGAACTGGCCCATCTGAGAGAGACCAGATTTGGTCAGCCGTATCCCAGACATGGTCTCAGTCTGCTGTGGTGGTTTGCTGATGAATGTGTTGAAATTGATGAAGACGGCAACATGATTGCACAGTGTGACCCAGAAGATAGAGATTTTGGTTTCCATCCATTCCATAATTCAGAAGATATTCTTCCTAATACCGGCCTACCTTACTATGAAATGGGCAACCTGCACTATTCGGGCGCAATGCCTCATCATGTTACTAAGAATTACGAATGTACGTGAGAGCAATGCAGATCGTATTGTTTCAGACTGGAATGACACATGGTTTGACAGGATTTATGTGACACATCACTTAGGGAAGGGCCTCTTCGATGAGAGCTGCACCTTCCGTGTCAGCCAAGCCCTCACTGAGATCATTCAAGGCCTGCATTGGTTAGATTTTTAAGTTCAGATCAGGCAGCATTGCAATCGTCACGGTCATCTTTGAGCCTGTGTTATGTATGTTTAGCTGTCTGGATGCTACAGACACTCAGGTGAAATCAAAAATTACTCTTTGAAAGTGCCTTTCTGGACTTTTAATAAATACAAAGTTCTGTCATGAAACTCTAGATGCGCAGGCTAATAGGTCCTTAACTCAACCCGCTCGTAATCACACCATTATCTATCGAGCAAAGATAGATTAATTTCTGCTGTATCAGTAGCCAATCTTCAAATACATGACTAGCATTTGCTTAGCAGTGCAGCGTGCTTTCAGAAACCCTCCACCTTCCCCAGCTCCACCTGTATAGATCTGCTAATTCATGTACGCAATATTGTACAGCGGCAGCATGTCTTACTTGCTCACAGCAGCGTGTCTTGTGTGTTTTAGCAGTAGCAAGTCCTGTACTCCGAGAGTTATCATGCCAGAACTTATAATAACAAATTAATAAAATAGATTTAGATCATTTGTGTCATTACTTTGACCAGCATCATTAAGATGCATTGTGTTCAGTCAACTTTCAATAACTTGCATCTGTATTCATTCTAATTTAAAACTGTTGCTATATGTTTTAATTTATTTCAATGCAATAAAGGGATTGTTCACTCAAAAATAAAAATTCTGTCATCATTTACTCACCCTTACCACAGTCAAAAAAAGTGATTTCAATTTAATATACAATGTAAACCTGAACAGTACTACTAACTTATAAAGATTGAGTACACTGCAAATAAAGTCTGTTAAATTGTTGATGCAACTTAGAACATTTTCTGAACGAGGAGTTTAGTTTTATTTTTGTGTAGCTCAACATTTTTGAGTAAACCCTTATACTTAAATTATTAAGTTTACTGAGCGACATGAAGTGGCGTCATACTCCAACTAACTTATCAGAAGAATCCGTTCAACACTAAACTGAGTTGCAGCAGATTTCAAGTTCCCAGCATGCTTTGAGCCACACTTTATAAGGAGAACACATGCTGAAATTGAGGTTTATTTTGCATCTTTTGGTTTAATTTTCTGTTATTTTGGTATTTAAAAGGTATTTCTGTGATGTTGACTTTTTGTACGATCGTGGTGAAGAGTAAGGCTTTATACTGCATGTTGATGCAACACTTCATGCAAGTAAATAACAATAGTCTCTTTAATCGTTATGTTAACGTAGTGTGCTGTCGCCAACTAACTCTTAACCATAAAGATTAGATGTTATTCAGTATTTCAGTTAAATTAATTTTAACAAGCTTGTGTAGTATACAATGAATTTAAGTTCTACTAAAATAGTTTGAGTTGTTTACTTAGGTTTTGAGTATTCTGAACTTATCGGGTTTTACAACCACAGCATCAGAATAAGTGAAATATCAAGTATGGAAAACAATAATTTTAAGTGCAGTGGACTTAAACATTAAATAAAATTAAAATGAACATTTGTCAGTTTGACTTAATTATTGTTTACTCAAAAAAAAAATTGAGTTGCTATGCTTTAATTTTTGAGGTAATCAGTGTCTACAAAATTTCAGTATTCTCAATGTATGGGGTTTTACAGTGTAACATTCAATATTACATAATAAGATTACATAACTGTCTTTATAAACCAAATAATTGTACTCGTTTTGCAGCAACAGACACACGACATGGGTGTTACCAGAGAAGTTCCTTTAATTAGTTCAGTATCGCATCAGCAAATATCCATTTTTATCAATGATGCAGTCAGTCTAGACCTTTATGTCACATTGACATGTAGAACATCTGTTGCCTATTTTCACTGAATAAAATTTTATAGGCTATATTTAAAAGTCTAGCCTGTTATTTCTTATTCAGTTTTAGGTTGTCATTCATGTATAGTTTAGTTTCACAAAAACATTTTTCTGCTCCTCCCTTGATAATCTTCCACGAAATTCCAGTGTTAGTTTCTTTACGTGTGTTTTCACCGCCCACACAAACAAAAAAGAGAATAAAAGGAGCGCGTGAGTTGCACAGACGCAGATCTTCTCACAGCGCGTGAACAAGGTGCAGTATTGTGTTCAATCTGTTTGTCTGCTCTGTGGCTTTTTTGAAAATTTACACCGGATGTTGTCGTTTAAATACCCTTTATTACACAACGTCAAACAGTGCTTTTTATCTTGTCGATATCCTCCAACTTGCCATCTGTATCTCAGATGGGCTGTACTGTGGGTGTGTGTTTAAAGAGAAATGAAACCTACTACTCCTCTTGGTCCAATAAAACAAACTAGATTGAAAAATAATACAATAAAAAAATAGACCTAGATAATTACATTTGGTTTCTTCTCCTTTTATTTAACCTATATCAGTTCAGAGTAACTCACTATACGAACAGTTCAGCTCAGAAACTTGGAGGATCTGTTTAATGCAGTTTAAATGTGTTTTTGCATATTTGAGTTTTGCATTTTGGTTTTGCACACTTGTTTAAGTGATCATTATCTGTAAAAACATTCTGAAAAAACTCACAGAACACATTTTAAATATAAGCTGAAAGTAAATGTAAGAAATATTACATAACTTCAGTGTTCTTCTAACTTTTGTGGTCAATATGCAGGACAATTGTTAAGAAATTATTATTAAGGGAATGACAGATGATTTATTTTAGTGCTCTTTTATGGTCCCGTTTAAGTTAAAAAAATTTATTATTACAATATAAAATATTTGTAATATATGTGACGAGCAGGGTGACGCGAGAGATAATGAGCGTCAGCTGTGCGCTGCACCGGTCTCGTGTCTCTCACGGAGGAGCTCCGGAAGCATAAAAGAGGAGTGACAACAGTGAAGGACGAGAGAGGACCAGGCCTGGACTTTATGTTGTGTTTTATTTTGTATGTGTGGGTGGCAGTCGCCACGAGGAACTGCCGCTCTTTTACTTTCATTTTATTGTTTGTTTATTTTATTATTAAAGTACATTGAGCGTTCGCCGGTTCCCGCCTCCTTCTTCCCGTACTCACTGAACACCATTAAAATGTATATATGTCATAATATATAAATAATATAAACATCTAGATGAATACATGTAAATAAAAGAAATATATTACACCACCATACTTGCAATATGCACAAGTAATAGGCAATAAATAGATATATATTACAGACAAAGTACAGGCAAATGTCATTTTTACATTGTAGTCCACTCCTTTCATTACTTTTTTTTTTTTTACTGTTTTCCAGACACAAAATGGGTCGTCCGAGAACGCTGAATGAACTGGCCCATCTGAGAGACACCGGGTTTGGTCAGCCGCATCCCAGACATGGTCTCATTCTGCTGTGGTGGTTTGCTGATGAATGTATTCAAATTGATGGCAACGGCAGGATGAAGGCACAACGATGCGACCCAGAACATAAAAACTTTGGATTCCATCCATTCCATAACAGGGAAGGCATTCTTCCTGATTCTGACCTACCATACTATGAAATGGGCAACCTGCACTATCCGGGCGCAATGCCTCATAAAGTCACCAGGTGCTACGACCACGATGTGCGTGAGAGCAACGCAGATCGTATTGTTGTTTCAGTCGGTTCAGACCGGACTGGCAAGTGGTTTGACACGATTTACGTGACTCATCATTTAGGGCAGGGGCGCTTCGATGAGAACAGCACCTTCCGCATCAGCAAAGGCCTCATTGAGATCATTAAAAACATGGAATGGTCAGATTTCATTGGAGAGGTTAAGATCTAGTAGCTCCGTAATCATTGCTGTCGTTGTTGAGCTTGTGTCATGTGTGTATGATCATCTATGCGGTCTGGATCCTACAGACACTCAAAGTTGAAATCAAACATTCCTGTTCATCCTAAATAAACGCCTTTAACAGCAAGTGTCAAACAGCTTCATGATTCGTCATAAGATACATTGTGTTCTGCAACAGTGATCTGTTTACTTACATGTTTATTGTTTAATTAACTGTCTAATTTCACTTCATTAAAGCAATTCATTTAAATTCTGCCTTCATCTTTTAATGACGTTCAAAAATAAAATGTTCACTGCAGTAAAAAGAGTGATTTCAATTTACAGTTGTTAATAATATTTAATATTGACACATAATAAGACTGAATTGTTTGGCACTGTGGCTTTATAAACTGGCTCACATTTTAAGTCACCATCATGGAGATCAGGGTTTGCTTTAGTTGAGCTCTTGACCTTTAACTTGTTAGCATTGTTTTTTTAAAGGGCTGCTTTTATTGGGGGTTGTTGTAACTGAGTTATAAAAGTCAGACAATTAAAGAGAACAGATTATCAGGTGGTGTTTTCACATCATCATTATTTGATCTGAATCTCTGAGTTAAGTGTACGCTATTGATTACAGCAGGTTTGTGATTCTACAGCAGAGAATCCTGCTCAATTCAATGTTGGTCACTTATGTTCCTTCAAGATCTTAATGACTGTCATTTTTGTTTCATTATGAGATTTATTGACGTCTCAAAACAAAACAAAACCCTCAACCCATGAGATCTCATGAAGAGATCTAGTAAAGGAGCTGTGGTGGCACAAAAAAATAACATCACATCCTCGAAAGTTTTATTTCTGGCAAGAAGGTCGGACAGTCATAGTCATTCTGAGTTGCTGCAGAGTGTGTGAAAGAGGAAGGGAGTGTTTCTCCCACCTTTATATCTCGCTCTAGTTTTCAAGGTTAAAGCCTATCCCCAGCTGTAATTTTGCACACAAGAAAAACATCTCAATACATCACGCTTCTGACACTTAGACCCTTGGATTTAGGTACAAGGTGACGTTCTAGGTCATGAGGAGGCGTTAATCTAAAAGCAGACCGCCGATTATCCCTCGGTGCAATACAGTACCTGCTACCTACAGATATCACTTGGCACACATACAACTTTTTCTTTAGGCCACATGCCCCGAATTACATCTTACTTTTCCAAGTTACCATCCCTTTAAGCAATTCTAAATAATGCAAACATAACACAATGTTCCATAAGAATAATAGTAATATGAGTAAAAGCATACATATTAATAAAACTTTAAAATATATTTTTTCTTCTACAGGATCAAATCCAACCGTCAGTGAAATTTTGTAATGAAATCTTGTAAACGAACAAAGCTGAAATCTCAATTTAAAAAACAAAAAAAAGACAGATCACGTAATCGGGACCAAAACAGCAAATTTCTCAAATATTTTTTTTTGTGTGCATATTTTTCTAACATGGAAAATTGGCTATTGAGATCTTTTAAAGGAACTAATCTGGCTTCATGAGATTTCAGAGACGGCCTGTTTTGTTCCATCACAACATTTCAATAATGGTTGATTTTGTTTTATTACGAGATTTCAGTGACGGTTGGTTTTGCTCTTTTACGAAATTTCAAAGATGGTTCGTTTTGTTCTATTACACGATATAAATGACAGTCAGTTTTGTTCCATTATGAGATCTTGGCGATGTTTTTTTTTCCCCCATTACGATATTTCATAGACGACCAGTTGTTTTTTTTATGAGATTTCAATTATGGTTGATTTTGTTCCTTTACGAGATCTCAATGAGGGTCAGTTCTGTTCCGCTACAAGATCTCAATGACAGTCGGTTTTGTTCCTTTATGAGATCTCAAAGGTTGATGGTTTTGTTTTATTCGGTAATGAGATTTCAGTGACTGCTGGTTCTGTTCCGCTACAACATCTCAATGACAGTCGGTTTTGCTCCCTTCTGAGATAGCTTACTGTTTTCTGCTCATAATGTTTATCCTCAATCTTCTAGCTCATTCTAAAATTCAGTGTTATCTCAAGTTGCAGGAATTGTAATTTAAATGTATTAATGGCACAAAACTTTTATTGCACTCAAATGATATGAAGGAATTGTGATAATGCAGTTGTTTAATCCTCCTCTGATGTGATCTGGAGAGAGTTAATGTCTTTTTTATCTTCAGTTGAGTTCATCGAAGGCTGTCTGACGTCAGTTGTAACTCTTGTGTTTCTCTTTTCTGCTTGTTAACAGACTTGATAATGCTAAGCTGATTCTATGAATATTATATAAAGATTTTGTAGCCCAGATAAGGTCCAGTTGTGGATTATTCTATGCTCTTGGCTGACATGTGGCGTTGCTATGGCCTAGTTGTGGCTCAGATTTGGTAAACAGGAGCGATCCGTCCAAGTGCCATCATTCCACGCCACAAGCGCCCCAGATCATCATACCACTCGTGGCAAGTTACTATCTGGGTAATAATAATTATTATGACTCAATTACATGATTAATTTGAGCAAATAACTTTTGATTCACTTAAGTAATAGACTGGCACGTGTTAATTTCTGGATAGACCCTAGTGTTAAATACGTTTGTATGAGTAAACAATCATATCATCAATGAATGATTCTTACATTTGCCAACCAAATATTTCCCCAAATATGGAGTCTCTCCGCCCCCGACTCAGTCATGGATCAACATCACTTTCTGTTCGCAGATCTTTGCACAAACCACACAAAGACGTGTCGGAGTGCGAACACTCCCATAACTTCAACAAGGTGAGGTGGATTCATTTTATAATGAGTTGATATAGCTGATTTTTGTTCATTGATTGCTTTATGAACATAATTGCAGCACTGCACACCTCATTGTGAACATATTTGAGCATGACTTCCAGA
Organism: Opsariichthys bidens; assembly: GCA_037194245.1. NCBI lineage: Eukaryota > Metazoa > Chordata > Actinopteri > Cypriniformes > Xenocyprididae > Opsariichthys > Opsariichthys bidens. The sequence goes on from CM074292.1 coordinate 7,681,516, forward strand.
AAACTATTTGTTTTGTTTATGTAATAATTGAACTACAAAACACTATTTTGAAAGTAAACAAAGAATAAGTATTTTAGAGAAACAACATTGTTTGCTTTCTAGAATTTTGGGTTATGGATTTTAATCCATTACAAAATCTAGTCACGACAGAATTTATTAACCCTTCGTCTCCGTCAACTCACTGTGAAAGAGGTCTCTCAGCCCATCTTTCTGCTTGTAGTTCTGTGTGAGTGATCAGCAGATGTGTTTACCAAAACTTTTAAAATTATTTTATGTTTTGTCTTGTTTTTATATAGTGATTTTTTTTTCTGTTATTGTCATTACAGACCTTTGAACTACAAGTGCACTATTATTGGAGTTAAACCGGTTCCTTTCTTTACGCTCTCAAAAAGGTACAAAAGCTGTCTCTGGGCAGTACCCTTTCAAAACATACACATTCAGCTATGTGCACTTTAGGGGTAAATGAGATGAGCGTCCCTCTTTTTCCGAGACTGAACATTTTTGTTTTCTTTTGTATTTTCAGCAGAATTGTCATGAGGATCCTGTATGATTTGTCTGATCTGAGAGAGTCCAGGTTTGGTCAGCCGCCTCCCAGACACGGTCTGAACTTGCTGTGGTGGTTTGCTCATGAATGCGTTTGCATTGACTTCAATCAAAGTATGACTGCACTCTGCAACCCTGAAAATGGAGCTTTTGGTTTCCATCGATTCTATAATGCTGATGGACTTCTTCCTTACACTGACCTCCCATACTACGAGGTGGGAAACCTGAACACCACTGGCTCACTGCCCCGCTATGTCACTGAGAAACGCACAGGATGGTCAGACGACAGCAACAAAGATCGCATCATTGTTTCCTTTGACTCAAGGGGGAACAGGTTCGACAGCATCTTTGTGACACAGCACTCAGATTTTGCGAGATTTGACCAGAATCACACTTACTGCATTGACATTGATCTTCTGAAGGAAATGAAAGAGTTAAACCGTGCAGAATTCCTCAGAAAAACTACGAATGCTCCGATTCCTTATCAGATGCACTTCCATAAACAGTCTACCATACACTCACAGTTTACAGCTTCACCTCAGTCACCGCAGGGTCAAAGGTCACACCAATCCACTTCGGGTGACTGTGAATGCAGCGCTTTTTTGCTTTTTGTACTGGCCATTTTTGCCTGTTTATTTTATTTTGTCTATCTACTTGTCTTTACATAGCTTTACAATATGATGTTTTCTTTTGCATGATCATTACAATCAATTAAAATTTAGAGGGACCAAATGTAAAACTGTCACATTTGATATTAAAATTGATATGAATCTGAATATTCACTATAACTATCCTCTCAATGTCTTTGGTAGTTATGAACCTTATTTGTTGTAATCAAGCTTCTCTAGTTCTGTGTTCCTCTTTGTTGTGTAACATATTTCATACATCCTGTGTAGAATCAAATCTCCAAAAACCACTTGATTGAATGTGTTTGTGTGATGAAATATAAATCTTAACTCTGTTGATCCTTTTAATGTGAATATGAACTGTGTTTGACATTATACCCACCTGCTCTATTGTGTTCCTGCATCCGTTTCTTTTTCCACACTGATGAGCTTCTGTTCATCTCTATAGCAACAGACACACACGTACAACCTGCGGGACAACTAGTGTGTGTTACTATAGAGTTTGACATCCATTCTCTGTAAAGCTGCTTTGAAACGATATGTAGCGTGAAAAGCGCTATACAAATAAATTTGAATTGAAAGTAGTTCTTTCATTGTAGCAAATAGACATCAGCAAATACGCATTGTTGCATTCAGATCTCGAAGACCTTTTAATGTTTTGCTAATTAAAATAATAATAATAATTAAAGATGCAACAACAAATTGGATATTTTGTCAAAATGACATTAAATTGTTTCTGATATTGAATGTCTTTCCCCTGGTTTCACAGACAAACTTAAGCTAGTTCCAGACTAAAATGCATGTTTGAGCTCTTTTAACTGATAAATCTTAAAATATGTCAGTGTCATTGTTTTGTCTCAAGATGCACAGCAGTAATGTTTTTTTTTTAATAAAAGCTACTTGAAGGCCTAATCCTGGCTTAGTCTGTGAAACCAGGCCTTTAACTGTTAGATACATTTGTCAAGATCTCAGTTCACAGCGAATGAGCAAATGGAAATAAACGATTACATACGTCTGGAAATAAAAAGATTACTGCAATGGCAAAGTTAAGAGTAATGAGATCAAATATGATTCAAACAGTGTGTGTGTTTGGCGTGGTTGCTCATATTATCTTGAACACACTCACACTGCTGTCTGTCTGCTTCAGTTTCTGTTTCCTGGATAGTCAGCTGACCTCTCACGCCCTCCCTGTTGAACTATTGAAGGACTATGTTGCTTATTATTTATTTGCCTTCACATTTGCATTCACTATTTAACCTCTGCTCACTGTGAATTGATACGCAAAACCTCCTCTTTACTCTTGGGGCATGTTGTCACAAAAGGCCAAAATGCGTTAAATTAGTGCAATAAGACAATAAACCTATTGCAGACACATGAAACACAGAAGAACAGGAAAAAAGCACATGAATCAAATTCAATTTTAATTTCTCTAATAATTACATGTTTGAGTTATTTCGCAATTTAAAATGCTGGCATATCATTTCTTTTTCATCTTTAGGTTGAAATTGTCAAGTCTAAAGTTTAGTTCAACAGAAATGTTTCTCTGATCCAAGTTTGTGTTTTCCACCGCCCACACACACACACACACATGAATAAAGTGAGCGCGTGAGCTGCAGACGCAGATCTTCTCACAGCGCATGAACAAGGTACAGTATTCTTTGTTGTGTTTTGTCTGATTTGTATTGTTTTTTGATAATAATACCAACTTTAATCGCATTATAGTATAGTATTATATTTTGCGTTTTATTAAACGACGTCAAACAGCTGTTTTGCGTCGATATCCTCTCGACATCTGTATCTCAGATGGGCTGTAGCCTACTGTGTGTGTGTGTGTGTGTGTGTGTGTGTTTAAAGAGAAACGAAACCTACTGTGTGTACACTTGTTGGTCCAATAATACAGACTACATTCAAACTGTCTGTAAAATAAAACAACTTTCGACAAAAGAATTAAATCTGTTTGACTGGTTCTCGTTTTTGTCTCCTTGTATTTTGTCTTAGTTGTTTATTTATAATATCAGCACGGAGCAATCCACAGCTGAGCTCACGGTCAGACTTTGAGGATCTGTGTTTGGTGCAGTTTAAATTTGTTTTTCATTTTCATCTGTACACTTGTTTAAGTGATCAATATCTGAAGATACTCACTGAATACATTTTAAATATGTGCCAAACTGAAATCAAATGAAAGAAATATTAAATTTATTCCAGTGTTCTTCAAGGAAATGAAGTTTCTCTGTGATCAGTGTGCAAGAGAATTATTGAGGAAATGAATGATGGCTGATTTATTTTAGTGCTCAATATATGGTCCATCTGAATTTAAAAAAATATATTATATTTTTTTACATGTATAAGTAATATAGAAAATTATATATCTATTTTTTAGGAATACATTTTTATAAATTTAACATACATTTTACACCACCATAATATATATATATATATATATATATATATATATATATATATATATATATATAGGCTACACAATAAGTCCAGGCTGAATTTTTACACTGTAGTGCAGTATTACTTTTTTTTTTTTTTTTTTTTTTGTCTGTTCTAGACACAGAATGGTCCGCCCGAGAACGCTGAATGAACTGGCCCATCTGAGAGAGACCAGATTTGGTCAGCCGTATCCCAGACATGGTCTCAGTCTGCTGTGGTGGTTTGCTGATGAATGTGTTGAAATTGATGAAGACGGCAACATGATTGCACAGTGTGACCCAGAAGATAGAGATTTTGGTTTCCATCCATTCCATAATTCAGAAGGCATTCTTCCTGATTCTGACCTACCTTACTATGAAATGGGCAACCTGCACTATCCAGGCGCAATGCCTCATCATGTTACTAAGAATTACGACCACGACGTGCCTGAGAGCAACGCAGATCGTATTGTTGTTTCAGTCGATTCAGACTGGAATGACAAGTGGTTTGACAGGATTTATGTGACACATCACATAGGACAGGGGCGCTTCGATGAGAACAGCACCTTCCGCATCAGCCAAGGCCTCATTGAGATCATTCAAAACATGGAATGGTCAGATTTCATTGGGGATGTTAAGATCAGGCAGCGTCGTAATCGCCGTGGTCGTCGTTGAGCTCGTGCAATGTTTGTTCAGTCTGGATCCTACAGACACTCATAGCTAAAATCAAACATTCCTGTTCACCCTAAATAAATGCCTTTAACAAAAAGTGTCTTCCTGGAATTTTCATAACCAATAACAAATTCATTGATTTGAATTGAGTAGATTTATTTGTTTCTTATAAATGGCTCATTTGTGGTGGATGAGAAGCTTCTTCATGTAGCTCTTATTAATAATCTGCATTGCGTTCTCTCTGTTTACTTAAATGTTTATTGTTCAATTAATTGTGTCTGATTTCAATGTATTAAAATAAATTTTTCACTGAAAAATGAAAAATCTGTCATAATTTACTGATTTTCAAAAATAAGGCAGCCCAGAAAATGTTCAGTAAAAAGAGTGGTTTCACTTTAGTTATGAACAACATAACATTTAATGTTACATAATAAGGTTAAATTATATAAACGGTGGTTAAATTGTGGCTTGTGGGTTCATAAATAGGCTAGTTATATCAGCAATGCCCTCCATCCATCTCTTCTCCTCCCCACCTTTTTTTATATCCTCCTCTCTTCTTACATGATCTCCCTATATGTTCCACTCTTCCATTCCTTCTCATTACACTCCTTTCTCTACCCACTCCAGCTTTACACTTGCACCTCTTTATTTCCCTGTCTCTTGCATATTCATATTTTTGCTCTATGAATACTTTCCCTTAAATATTTACTCTGCTACATTATACACTTGTGATAAATGTGTAAACAGATAGGTAAACTGTATTTCCTGTGTTGTGTGTATTATTAACCAAGCAGTTAAATTCATTTAGCAAAGATACAGTTCTTTGGGCTGACCATCAACCTCAAATTTCAGATGCCATTTTTATTTTTTAGCTCAATGTCATGGAATGGAACACCCGGGATTGTGGGATATCAAAGGCGGTGAAGGTTACTGTTTCTTTCAAAAAATAATCAGATGAAGGATATCAGAAGTGAGGATGTGGAAGGACCTACCCTTAATTTTGTGCCGTCTAGCCTCGAGGAAATCGTAAGCAAAGGCAATCCTGTTGTGTTAAAATATTACCGTAAAATCTTTCACATTACGGAATCGTGAATCCATTTGCGGATGTTTATTAGCAGCAGGTATTAGGTGACGGCGGCATTTGTGGGGGAAAAAACCCAGGACAAACTTGACCAAAATCACCTTTTGTGTTGAGAAAAAAACCCTCACAGGGATTGAACAGCTTGAAGGCAAGTAAATAATGACTGAATTTATGTTTGGGTGAACTAACCGTTTAATCCCCAAAAACATGTATGTAAATGTAAATGTATGTATATATTTATATCATAGTACATTGAAAAAGTAAACTTTAAGAAATAAGAAGCTTTATTGAGTGTTTGTGCCCAAGACACTAACAAAAAAGGATTTACAAAAATCACATTTCATTTTTTTTTTTTCATCATTTAGCAGACGCTTTTATCCAAAGCGACTTACAAGGGGAGCAATTAGGGGTTAGGTGTCTTGCTCAAGGGCACTTTAGTCATGGTATTGAAGGTGGAGAGAGTGCTGTTCATTCACAATCCCCACCTTCAATTCCTGCCGGCGTGGGAATCGAACCAGCGACCTTGTGATTACAAGCCCAACTCCCTCACGACTACCCATACGTTTACATCTATGCATTTGGCAGATCCTTTTATCCAAAGCAACTTACAGTGCTTTTATTACAGGGACAATCTCCCTGGAGCAAAAGTGAAATAAAGTCCCTTGCTGTAGAGATCGAACCAACAACCTTCTTCTTACCAGTTCAGTGGTTTAGCCCACTACACCATCAAAGTAATAAAACTATGAAATGAAAAATGGCAAGAAACTGAATGTTGACATGAATTGTAAAGTGTTTTAATCTGTTTAAATGTTTTACAGGTTGGCATGCTCATTCGAGAGCAGGCACACGAATGTTTGGTGCAGCCACATCATCCCGCATATCTTCTCCCACTCTTACTTCAAGGTTGTGGGGCTCAGGGGTCCATCATCATGATCTTCATCCTCTGGATCAATGATGTTCCCATTGAGAGCAGCAATGAGGGACATGATGGATGGCAAAGGCAGGTGAAGGTGTTCACGGTGGTCAGTTGCTTCATCAAAATAAAGGTACAGAATTGGCACAGCTGTGTAGGATGTGGGGTTCAGCGCCTGTAAATACGTGATTGTTGAAGTCTGAATAAAGCTATGTTTCATGGGTTGTTGAATTATAAATGTATTTATTTATTGTGGTATTTTAGGTATAGAAAATTCTTAGAGTGGAGTTTTTGAAGCATTAATGAAGTTTTGCAAGAAAATGAAGAATTTAATAAGATAATGGAAGATATGTATAACCATAAAACTAAAGAGGAAGAAAAGACTGATTTTGGATCGTTCCCACCTCCTTCTACGAACGCCACTCACATGGATCCATTTTGTGATGGTAATTAACATAAATATTCTAAATTTCCTCCATGTTTTGTTTCAGTTCATTCCAGAAGCAAAGACCAAAGTCACCAGAACTCAGCTGTGTGTCCATGAAGAGTGACCAGTCATTGGATCCTCCTGTTAACTTTAGTGGACACACTGATCCTGGGTTTAGGTGAGTGTTTTACTAAACCACTTCAGCTGGCTTCAGCTCTGAGATCAAACTCACTCCTCAGAGAACTGAATCTGACTGTGAATAAAATAGGAGATGAAGGTGTGAAGCTGCTCTCTGATGGACTGAAGGATCCTCACTGTAAACTGGAGAAACTGATGTAAGATCATACATTAATCTTAAATGAAACATGAATAAGGTTATTTTAGCATTTTAATTCTTATTGTATCATATTTGATCTAAATTATCAACATGATCAACAACCTGTTACACACAATGTACTACTTGCCTTCTGCTGTCTAATTAATAGTTTTTAGTTTTTTTAGCAAGTGAAAGGACTGATATTTATATGCATTTTATGTCACTAGTTCTCAACTCCGGTCCTGGGGACCCACCGCTCTACACATTTTGTACATTGAACTGATAAGATTGTGTCGTTGTTCTGCAGGTTGGATAGGTGTAATATCACAGCTGAAGGTTGTGCTGCTCTGACTTCAGCTCTGAGATCAAACTCACACCTCAGAGAACTGGATCTGACATGGAATAAAATAGGAGATGAAGGTGTGAAGCTGCTCTCTGATGGACTGAAGGATCCTCACTGTAAACTGGAGAAACTGAGGTAAGATCATACATTAATTTTAACTGAGACAAGCAGCTTCTAAAACTGTTTGTCACACCTGCCAATTTGCTCTGAAATAGAAATATTTTTTACATTTTCATATGCGTGTATATTTTATATATTATTCTCAAGAGATGGATCAATAAAATATTCTTGATAGCTAGATAGACAGAGACATTTTAACTAATATACCGAGAATAATTGGAATTACAAATATAAACATGCAATATATTTTATAGCCCTAATGTCTTCATTTATATCTCATCCGAGTTATACAATGTTCCATCAACTGCCAGAAGAGGCAGTAAAGGTCATTCTTTAACTATTTAACAAATTTTGGCGAGAAGGTGAAGTTCCTGTGGAAAAGAGCAATAATCCTGCCATTGAAAAAAAAGAACCTGGAAAAGATGAAGTCCTTAAAACTATAGGCCAATTGCTTTACCCTCACATCTTATGGATGGAGAAAATGATAGTTCAAAGAAGAACATTTTTAGAGCAGAAAGAGGAAATTTACAGCCATCAATGTAGATTCTGAAAAGGTTTGTCAACTACAGATGCTATGATTAAAATAAGCAATGAAATAATGATGACAGTTTGTTTCAATATAGATAAAGTGTACAATACCATGTGGAGAGAGGGAATATTGATTAAAATGAGTAAGAATAAAATGGAAAACTTTTTAATTGGCTAAAGAGTTTAACAAATAGGTTAATAATGATAATGTTACGAAATGGAGACTGACGTGCGCGTTGTGTTTGTTTGGTGGTGGAGTCTGGCAGATCCATAACAGATAAAAGTTCTGGAAGTTTGTGTTGCAATATTCAATTTGAAATGTAATATGCTCAATGCATTTCTGTATTTAAATATACATTTTTCAAACAAGTACGTGAAGTTCTTCCCTTAGATATTTGACTTTACAAACAAATGTCTTTTATTTGAATTCTGATGGTCTCCTGAAGGTTTGTATATTTGTAAATGTTTCTTGAATAATAACAAGAATAATAATAAAGTTATCTCTGTATGTAACTTTAGCCAACAATAAAATGCAATATGTGATAAAACTGCCTCTTTTTGTTTTCATTTAAAAAAAAAAACATTAATAGCCTCACAAATGCGGTTTAGGGAACGTGATTCATGATTGTGAGCGCCCGGTGGTCGCCTGGATCTCACAACTACGAAAACGCCAGTTCAAATTCTCAAATAGGAGCTACCTTTATCAATAAAATACAGATTTGAGCTTTAAAGCAGTACATTCTAGCCTGAAAACTGTTAAAACAACATATTATGGCATAAAAACAGTATTATGTTTAAATTGCATGGGGTTTCTCCTTTACTTTGATGCTGGTGAGTGCAAGATGCATTCTGGGATACCTGTCTCAAGTCCGCTCAAATGCATTTGCAATAAAAGGGGCGGATCAAGAATACATCCGGGGATTTTACTCTACTTGACTAGATGTGAACTTTGAATTGGAACAGTGCTTGGGCAGCGACTCATGACGTTTCACAAGTCCACAAGAACAAAAGTACAAACAAGAAGGCATATTGAGAAACGACTCATCACCTGTCCACAGACACATTTCCACACAGGTGAGAGTTATTACAGAGAGGTAATAGTTTAGGTAATCGTTACCCGGAGCTATGTCCCAATCCGGGGTCTTTGTGTTTTGCTTATGACATGATTTTACATATATTTTTAATATAATTCTAAAGACATTTTTGTGGTTCAAAGTAGACTGATGAATTTGCATTCAGAACGTCAATACTGGCTCGTGCTAGAAAATATATGGTGTTTGATGACAGTCTTCCCTTAAACAATACTTTGATTTTTGAATTTGAATATTTAGCTCCTGACATCAAACACACAGGAGTTTCAAAGAGTTGGCTATCTCTTATAGATTTATTAGCGCAATCTAAATCTGTCCTTCTGGGTTTTTTTGGCACACAGTACAGGAATACTGATCAAATAATGTTTTGCAATGCGATGATATTCTATATTTTTATTTTGTTTTATTTTTTTATTTTATTTTTTGCTCTTACGTTCAATCTCAAAACTTTGCCATGTAAAGAGGTTTTGAAAGGCACATTGAATCAGTGTGAAACCACCACAACCTTATGAATCTTCATGTGCAGGATGTAGTTGTTTAGGATCAAAAATGAAAAGTAATAAAATATTATTTTCATGCACATGGATCCATTTTGTGATGGTAATTAATTTAACATAAATATTGTAAATTTCGTCCATGTTTTGTTTCAGTTCAGTCAAGATGCAGAGACCAAAGTCACCAGAACTCAGCTGTGTGTCCATGAAGAGTGACGAGTCATTGGATCATCCCGTTAACTTTAGTGGACACACTGATCCTGTGTTTAGGTGAGTGTTTTACTAAACCACTTATCGTCTACATCTGTGTTGAAACTAAGAATAATGTACATTAATGCTGTAAAGCAGTGGTTTTCTGTTCAACCCGTGGTCCGCCACAAATGCAAATGCGGCCCACTATATTCCGAACACATTTTAAAGATAACTTCGAGTTTTAGAATTTATTTTTGTTTTTAAATTAAATTAAAATGGATTAAATCAATATAAATTTGAACTGTAATGTTTTTTTGTCATATAAAATCATTTTGGTGATCATAATTTATTTTCAGACATGCACAGACCTACTATATACTCAATAGCCTACTCAGTTAACCAACACTTACAAGGACGCGCTTTGGCAGAATTCAATAGTAGCCATTATTTTTGTAAATTTAGGGATCAAAATGGACAAATTTGTTATTAGAGGAGAAATACAAAATGACGAACATACCAATGAAGCAACACATTGCAAACAAGAAGACTCGTAGCATCAGCAGCGAAGGTAAAAAGAATGGAAGAATCAGTTTGCTGTCAATGATTGAGATGGGCAACTTTTGTTTGCTCTGTAGTAAAGTCCTTGGTATATACAAAACCTATACTGTCAAAATATATGTGAATTCGATGCGTTTGTTTGATGTACTTGTATTTCAAATCGATTAAAAAAAAGCATTGGCTACAGCTTGCTGGTATTTCACTAATTTTTAGACACCAATCAAAACGCTGCATGAAGTGTTCACGATTTCACTGCGTGATGTAGCTGATTATATACTAATGACTATTGTGTGTGCTTATTCAGTGTGGTGTTTCACAGAAGTTAAAATGAGTGAGGAAACTGTGAAGAAGCTTGTCAAAGTATGGCTTCAAATGCTAATCCTTCTGAAAGCACTGCGAGTTTGAGTCGCTTATAATGTTCATTTGAAAAAGTAACGCAAACATCTTTCCAGACGTAAGCATTTGTTTTTATCCAACAAAAGACAACATTTAATAACATGTTTTTACTCCACTTCATAACTACAGTTGAGCATTCTTCTGTGAGATGATGTGGCTTCTTAAATATAAGAAGATAGTCATGTGTTTATTAGTCATGTTTAATCAATCAAAGCATTTCAATCTTCTGTTTATTCAGCTACAGCGATATGACGCTTTATCTTCTGCTGCAGGGCGTATTTTGAGTTTCTGCGCAAGAGCGTGCTCTGGCTTTCAGATGGAGAAGCATTTACAACTGATTACAGCGCTGTACAGCTCTGACAAGCTGCACATAAATAATCGCAGCCTTTGCCAAAATCGCGTGCGATTTAAACACGATAAATAGAGCAGCCCTAATATGAGGATTATGAAAGCTTCAGGAGACAGCTGAACATGCAGCAGACAGAGCAAAATCAAAAACACACACGCAACAAACGTGGCCAAATCGTTTAGGAAGAAAGTTCCTTACGACAGAAAAATCGACAGATGGAAAGATATAACAAACACTGTCACCAATTACATTGCCAAATAAAACATTTTTGAATCATGCAAAATATCGTCCAATTGTCGTTATCAGAAAAATCTTAGAAAATATCAAGATATCATTTTTTGTCAATATCGCACACCCCTACTTCTGTGTGTGCAACATCTAGGTATAACAATGATATTATCTGCTAATACCATAATACTAAATCTGATGAGAGGCTACTCACTGCAGAGCCATAACCTCCAGCTCCCCCTCTCTTGACCTACTGTGGGCATGATGGGTGGAGCTGAATCCCCAACCACACCCTAACCCTACCCATAACCCTATCTCTCCACCCAGTAAACAGGTTAAGCTCCACCCTTGAGCTCCAGAGAGGTCGAGCTGGAGGTTTGTATGCTCTGCAGCGAGCATTACTTGAATCTGATTGGTTTTCATTGGTGATGTCATATGTAAATGATATGCGGCCCGTGAGACTTGCACTTGGACCCTAGTGCGGCCCACTGGGAAAAAAGGTTGAGAACCACTGCTGTAAATTGACTAAAGTGAATGTATGTAATGCATTTCAGAAAGTATTAATTAAATTATCTTAATTAACAGCTCACATATGTGAATGTGCACTTACATTCTTTGTGTTCAAATTCACTGCACAGACCGGAACCGCCAGAACCCAGCCGTGTGTCCATGAAGAGTCACCGGTCATTGGATCCTCCACAAAAATTCTTCATGAGGTCTGTGATGAAATGAAAAGGAAAAAATACTTTATCATCCCTAATACATATCAGTCTTGTTTGACTCCCTAAATCCCTAAATCCCTAAATTTGAGCACTAAATCGCTCGACTTTAATAAGTCACACACTGAGGTCCATGATGCAGGATCAAAGCTGCAACTGCTAGACTCACAGTGGATCTGGTCTTTCACAGTCTCAGATTTTAGATTATTGACAAGAAGTCTGGTCCAGTTTGCATCTTATTCTGGCCATGGACAACCAACTTGGGAAAGAAATCAACAATCAAACACAGTTTAGTTTTAGATATGATGCTTAGGGCTGTAAATCTGAAATCACTCGATCGTGTGCAGCATATACACAAGTGTGCTCAAGAATATTGTTTACTTGCTGTTATGTGCCTCAAAATAAACTCTGTTTTGACAGATTTTTTGTTCCTGGCACAAAGTATAGGAATACCAACTGTAAATGGAGGGGTGTGGTGTAATAAAGAGACAGATAGGTGATAGGGTGATAGGTGGTACTCTCTTGATATCTCACGTGAGTATGAAAACCATGTGCAATATTTTTTTTTTCATATTAAGCAAAAGATTAGTAGCCCTTTCCAGTGAAAAATAAATCCTGAAATTTTCGTTCACACTTTTCCATGAACTATTACAAGTAACTTGAGTTACGTAATCAGATTACTTTTTCAGGCAACTAGTAAAGTAACACATTACTTTTTCAACTTACAACAAAATATCTGTTATTTTCAAATAAGTAGTGCAAGTTACTTTTTCACATTTATTGACTGACAGCTCTCCTGTCCCCATGTAGAGAGAGATAATGTACAGGTGTCGTGTGCGCTGTGTGAACTTCATGGTTTTTGTAGTTCTAGACTAAATATGAACATACATTTACTCATCTCACTTACATGAAAACATTTGTTGTTCCTCAAAATGAATAAAAAATGAATAAATGAAATGCAATGTACAAACACGCTTATAAAAAGCTAAACACAAACTGCTGGCAGTAATTTGCACATTTTTGAATGCAGCAATGACACTTTCAGAATATGAATTTGCATGCTATAGTGCATGGAAATGTTCTTTAATATGATAACAATGACTTTTGATCACTTACAGACAAATAGTGTCCCAGGAAGAGCGAAAAGAAAAGATTTAGATGCATCATCATTTAACGTTCCTCAGCACTGGCCATGAATGACTTTTTGTGAAACTGTCATTGAACATAAATTTTTAATTTAATCAACAATCATTGTCACAGTGTCTCATTCTAAATTACCATCATGTTTTGTTTCAGATCAGTCCAGATGCAAAGACCAAATTCATCTGAAACCAGATGTGTGTCCATGAAGAGTGACCGGTCAATGGATCCTCCTGTTAACTTTAGTGGACAAACTGATCCTGGGTTTAGGTGAGTGCTGTACTAAACATTTATTGATTATACACATTTATTTTTACATTCATTCATTTGACAGACACCTTTATCCAAAGAGACTTACATAGCATGATCCTGAGGCAAAACAATATTCTGATACAATGTTTTTATATTATTTATTTAACTTTTTTTTTAACTGAAAGTAGCGTCCGTCGACATGCCGAAGCCGTCAAGACATTCAGATCAAATCTAAGGAAGAAGTTTCATTGTCTGCATGAAGGAACAGCAAAGCAGGGAAACCCAACACTGCTGAATGAGATCTACACCGAGCTCTACATCACAGAGAGTGATTGTGGAGAGATCAATAATGAGCATGAGGTGAGACAGATCGAGACTCAATCCAGGAGAGCAGCAACAGAGGACACACCGATCAAATGCACTGACATCTTCAGACCTTTACCTGGACAAGACAAACCCATCAGAACTGTGCTGACGAAGGGCGTCGCTGGCATTGGAAAAACCGTCTCTGTGCAGAAGTTCATCCTGGACTGGGCTGAAGGGAAAGAGAATCAGGACGTCCAGCTCATATTTCCACTTCCTTTCAGAGAGATAAACTTGATGAAGGACAAAACACTCAGTCTTTCCGAGCTTCTTCATGTCTTTTTCCCTGAAACAAAAGAAATGAACCCATTCAGTGGTGAAAATAAAGTTGTCTTTGTTTTTGACGGTCTGGATGAGTGTCGTCTGTCTCTGAACTTCAGTGTGAAACTGTGTAATATATCTGAATCAGCCTCAGTGGACGTGCTGCTCACGAACCTCATTGCGGGGAATCTGCTTCCCTCTGCTCTCATCTGGATCACCTCCAGACCCGCAGCAGCTGATCTCGTCCCGTCTGAGTGTGTCCATCAAGTGACAGAGGTACGAGGCTTCAATGACCCGCAGAAGGAGGAGTACTTCAGGAAGAGAATCAGTGTTCAAAGTTTGGCCGACAGGATCATCTCACACCTAAAGTCCTCAAGGAGCCTCTTCATCATGTGTCACATCCCAGTGTTCTGCTGGATCTCATCCACTGTCCTAGAAGAGATGTTGAGAAAATCATGGAAACGAGAAGTCCCCAAGAATCTCACTCAAATGTACACACACTTCCTGATCATTCAGACCAACATCAAACATGAGAAGGACTATGACAAAACTGTGAAAGATGAAGACATGATCCTCAAACTGGGGAAACTGGCGTTCCAGCAGCTTGTGAAAGGAAACCTGATCTTCTATGAGGAAGACCTGAGCGAGTGTGGCATTGACGAGACAGAAGCATCAGTGTACTCAGGACTGTGCACTCAGATCTTCAGAGAGGAGTTGGGCTTGAATCAGGGGAAAGTCTTCTGCTTTGTTCATCTGAGCATTCAGGAGCATCTAGCAGCTCTTTATGTGCTGCTTTCATTCCTGCTGGACAAGAGGGATGTGCTCAATGAAAGCCTCCACTCAAAACATTCACATGAGTTCACGTGTCACACAATATCTGACCTGCATCAGAGAGCCGTGGACATTGCTCTGCAGAGTAGAAATGGACATCTGGACCTTTTCCTGCGGTTCCTTCTGGGTCTCTCGCGGGAGTCCAATCAGACGCTCCTGAAAACCCTTCTGACACATGTTAGAAACATCTCACACAGTGAAGAGAAAACGGTTGAAAACATTAAAACGAAAATAAGAATGAATCCCTCACCAGAGAAATTCATCAATCTGTTCCACTGTTTAAATGAACTGGGTGATCATTCTCTCGTAAATGAAATCCAGGAATGTCTCAGATCTCAAGGTCTTTCAAGCACCAGATTATCCTCGTTACAGTGGTCAGCTGTTGTCTTTGTTTTATTAACCTCTGAGCGTTTGGATGTGTTTCATTTAAATAACTACATCAATCGAGGCCAAAACCTCATGTCACCAGATGAAGTTCTTCAGAAGCTCTTGCCTGTAGTTGAAGCCTCCAGATCAGCTCAGTAAGTCTGAACAATCATCAGATGTGTGTGTTGTAGTGTTGTGCTTCTGTTCTTTGTTGTTTAGGGTAATATTAATTTGGCCTGATTTTATTAAAAACAAAAGTCAGAATTGGAGCAGGATACAAAAGATCTACAAAAGGGATTATTATCCTTATATTTTTCAGATTGTAATTTACATTAACGCACAATAAAGCAAAAGTCAACAAGAAGTAATAAAAACATGAAACTCTCAGATTCAGTATTTAATATCTCAGTCTCTCTGTGATTGTGCAGTTCCTACTGAACTGAGAGATTGTGTCGTTGTTCTGCAGGTTGGAAAGTTGTAATATCACAGCTGAAGGTTGTGCTGCTCTGACTTCAGCTCTGAGATCAAACTCACTCCTCAGAGAACTGGATCTGACTAGGAATAAAATAAGAGATGAAGGACTGAAGCTGCTCTCTGATGGACTGAAGGATCCTCACTGTAAACTGGAGAATCTGACGTAAGACCATACATTAATCTAGGGCTGCCCCTTTTTTTTATTCGCTTTGATATTTTGGCTTTAGCTATTTTCACAGGCAAGGTGTATATTTTCAAAACTCTTAGTACTAACTTCCAGATCATCAAAAGTGCACTTTTTTCAAACGTTTTAGCATAGTTTCAATTGTGTTAGTACAAAACACAGAATCAGAAAGTATCCTTTTCCCTACACAAAACAAGTTTTTCATTTCTATAAATGTTTCATTCACAGTAACTGTCTTTCATAAAGCTTTTATTATCAAACTTTTTTATTTGCAACTGTTCTCATTCAGTTTAATACATTTGTCTATTATTTAATTCAACTGAACTTAACAGTTAATCAATGAATCATTTGTTACATCTATAGATTTGTTACATCTATAGATATTGATTCTATATTCATAGTTTCTATAGAACTTATTTGCAATTTGGATAAATAAATGTAATGAATTTTTTTTACATTATAAGCGATTGATCTTTGATAACCACAATTTTCAAAATGTGTGTGTGCGTGTGTGTGTGTGGTCCTAGTAAACACTGTGTTGTGAACATAAAGTCTCAACAAGGATGGCTAATACCAGCAATTTTAGACCTTGTTTGGAAATTATTTTGAGGAAAACAGCTATAAATCGTACAAAATTAATTTTTTATGAAATGTGAAAATGTGATGGTAGATTCATGGGTAGGGGATAGAATATATTGTTTATACAGTATAAAATCATTATGTCAATGGAAAGTCCCCAGAAAACATGAAAAACCAATGTGTGTGTGTGTGTGTGTATGAGAGACAGAGACAGATATAGAGGATACATTGAAATTTGTGAACACAGAACAGGACAGAGTTCAAGAGAAAAGAAACAGTCAGTGACTGTATAACATCAGATTGATCAGAGATGCATCAGAAGAAGGGAGACAGATGGCATCATTTTACATTATATGCCATGTGATACTGTAAACAGGCATTACCATGGTAGAGACTGCCACATTACTGTAAATCACCCTTATAAAGGTCAACTACAGTATAGATTCAGTCATATGGTACAGTGAGAACAAATACTGTACTTGCAGGAAACTCTGTTGTAGCACAAAACCTCATGACTGTGTCATACTTCATCACACCTTTTGATAACACACTGAATAGATGCTATTACAAAAATTATGGATTTTATGTCAATTATGTAATTTAGGTAATGTAAGTGTATTTTCTAGCATGTCTGTAGCCTGTGTAACTGTAGTTATTGCAGCAACAAGGATGTTTTGAAACATATATCTTGCATTGTTTGCTGTTGAATGAACTGATTGTTAAAAATACCAAACTAAAAGAAGATCATTCTCTTGTGTTTCGGTGATTAATCCAAATGTTCTCATTACACATCACAACCATCCTGTGTTTTGAAACAGTGATTATGTAGAAGGAAATATGAACAACTAGAATGAAAGCAGAGATCAGGGTTTGAAAGATTTACTAACATGTTACAAGTGTGATCAGTTTGGATTTTTGTACAAAAAGTTTTGAAAATAATCACCTTACTTGTGAAAATAGTACCAAAGCGAATAAAAAATAACTGTAATACATTATATAAAACCGCGTTTGGTCAACTAATGGCTTAAACAAAGAACTACTAAAAGTCTTTAGTCGAGGGCAGCCCTACATTAATCTTAAATGAAACAAGAATAATGTTATTTTATCCCTTTAATTCCTATTGTATCATATTTGATCTAAATTATTAACATGATCAAAAACCTGTTACACACAATCTACTCCATCCCTTCTGTTGTCTGATTGATAGTTTATAGTTTTTTTTAGCAAGTAAAAGGTAGTAATTTTTAGTATAATTTTAAAACACATCCTTCATTTTGTCTTTTTGCTGTGAAAACTTTAATGATTTTTATTAAGTAAACATAAGAATAACTTTTATATTGTTAGTAATATTTTCAAATGATCATTTTATGGACTAAAACAACTTAGGTTTACTCGATTATCCATTATGTTGTTGTTCTGCAGGTTGAGATGGTGTAATATCACAGCTGAAGGTTGTGCTGCTCTGACTTCAGCTCTGAGATCAAACTCACTCCTCAGAGAACTGGATCTGACTGGGAATAAAATAGGAGATGAAGGTGTGAAGCTGCTCTCTGATGGACTGAAGGATCCTCACTGTAAACTGGAGAATCTGACGTAAGATCATACATTAATCTGAACTGAGACAAGCAGCGTCTAAAACTGTTTGTCACACCTGCCAATGGCCGGTGACTTAAGAAAATTTACCACCATAATTATTTTTTACCTGCCAAGAAACATCTAGATTAATCCTTATAACTTCAAAAGTTATTGATAAATAAAGTAAAAGTAAACAGAAAGTAATAAAAACATGAAACTCTCAGATTCAGTATTTAATATCTCAGGCTCTCTGTGATTGTGTAGTTCCTGCTGAACTAAGAGATTGTGTCGTTGTTCTGCAGGTTGAGTTGTTGTAGGATCACAGCTGAAGGTTGTGCTGCTCTGACTTCAGCTCTAATATCAAACTCACTCCTCAGAGAACTGAATCTGACTGAGAATAAAATAGGAGATGAAGGTGTGAAGCTGCTCTCTGATGGACTGAAGGATCCTCACTGTAAACTGGAGAAACTGAGGTAAGATCATACATTAATGAAACAAGAATCAAGTATTTTAACCCCTTTAACCCCGCCACAAAAACAATAATAATCATATTACTAAGCAACCACTAACAGGAACAACACAAATAGATATTTTAAAGCTTAGAAACTCAACTTTTCAATTCATCCAACCTTTTTGTTCAACTCTTCACGAGTGCTGAGTCATCACTCTAAAACAAACTGTACCGCCTGCGGGCGCCATCTAGCTACAAAAATAATAATTGTCCTATTTTTTATAAATTCCAGCCTTCATCATCACAAAATAGCAAGTCACATGGCATCTGACGCAATGGCACTTCCGGTCTTCATTGGCATGTGCCAGTAAAAGTTGTGGCATGTGCCTCGGCCATTGTGGCAAAACACTGACACTGACACTGTTGCGTCTCCAGAAGTGCCATTGCGTCAGATGACTCTAAACTTTCAAACGACACCTATTTTCAGCAGCAGTATTAACATCAAGTCATGTTAATACTGCTGCTGAAAATAGTTGTTGTTTGAAAGCTTAGAGTCATAATGTAATAGAATGGAATGTAACCACTTTGAATAACTCCAAAGTACTACAGAGTTATTTGCTGAAAAGTAAAAAGAATAGATTTTCATAATTTATGATTTTTCATTATTATTATTATGTTCTACAATGTGTCAAAAGCATAATATCAGATAATCATGTGTTGTATATCATTTGAAAGGCCTCAGGGAGTAGAATACAAGGAACATAATTGTTTTGAGCTTTGACTAAACTTGAGTGATTTTCTTGTACGTGAATCCCCACAAGACCCAAATGTTAATGCAGCATTTATGTCACATTTTGACTCGTAATTTCATGTAACATGCACCGATTGTGGACCATTGGGCATCATTATTTACAGCAGATCCTCACGATTAAAATGAGTCCAACATCAACATAATCCAGTAAGGCGATCACGAGATATTGATCACACAATTACGAGCTAAAGCTAAAGCTCAAATGTAGCTATCACGTGACATTTTAGCATATTAACTTCATGAAACATGCAGAGATTGTGGAAAATGGCACATCATTTTTTTACAGTGGATGCTCCCGATTGAAATGAGTGCAAGATCAACAAAATCCCACGCATCGATCACGAGTTACTAGGGGGCAACGAGGGCTAAACAAAAAAGACTGCCTTGGTCCCTAATGCTGTAACTTTTGATTTCTTCATGTGATCACCACAAAATAGATATCCAGATACAGGTCACATATAGAGGAACATCACCAAAATAGAATTGTCCTCCTACCTTATTTTATTTCTGAGTTATTGCAAGTCAAATATGAAATATATGTAATATTTCCCTTGAGCAAACTTTTTTGTCTTTTATCAGCAGTTTCTCAGCATGAAAAAAGTCCAATTTGTTTTATTAATATTTAAAAATTTAAAAAGCTTCCTTTGCAAACGATACCAACCTTTTGACTCTCCTTACTATAGTTTTGGAGTTACGAGTCTTTACTTTTTTCTGTCACTCAGGAAAAAAAAAACTCTGAAAAAAGCCTCAGGGTTTAAAGGGTTAATGGATTCTCTTTATGTTGTTCAAATCATGATTTACATTAACACACAAAGCAAAAGTCAACAAAAAGTAATAAAAACATGAAACTCACAGATTTAATGTCTCAGTCTCTCTGTGATTGTGTAGTTGCTGCTGAACTGAGAGATTGTGTCGTTGTTCTGCAGGTTGAGAGAATGTAATATCACAGCTGAAGGTTGTGCTGCTCTGACTTCAGCTCTGAGATCAAACTCACACCTCAGAGAACTGAATCTGTCTGGGAATAATCTAGAACATGCAAGTGTGGAGAATCTCTCTGCTTTACAAGATGATCCACATCATAAACTGGAGACACTGCGGTAAGTATTCTATAATGTAATTTGAACTAGTCGATCCTCTGAACAGATGTGTCAGCATTAATACATGTTACTGTGTTTTATTTTACTGACAGATATTAAATGATGGTGAATATGGAGCTACTATAGAGACATCATCATCACTGCAGTCACATGACCTCTACTGTATATAAATGTGTTATGTATAAAATCTAATAAATTCTTCCTCTCATTCATGAATTTTTTTTAATCAGCCATCAGTGAAGAGAGCAGCTCGACACAATCACTGAATCAACAATAAACTTCAGAGCTGATTTCATGTTTCAGAGGGTTTTTAATGTGTTTTTGAGATTTGATTGAAGCTCATCTGAAGAGGATATTTGTCAGTCATGTTATTGTTCTGCCTTTGGTGTGAAAGGCAAATGGTTGATTAAGGTGGAAATTTGTGTCACATGAACATCACCACAAGTTAGCCTATACTCTTCAGAAACATGTTACCATAAGTATAATCAGTTATTGTTTCAGCACAAGCTCATCATTTTTCTAAGTAAATTAGGCTTATTAGATCGTATCTGAGGGTACGTTTACATGACAGCTATGTACTAAAAACAGAAAAGGTTTTTTCTCTGTACAGATGACAACGTTATCAAAACTATCCCAGTTCACACGGATCTGTGAAACCCAATGCACCGCCTGATGAGACCCAAACACCACAACCAAACTTTGTATAATAGAAAGTTTTAATTTCATGTTTAACAGGCATCATGTCAAGATACTTAAAAATGAAGAATACCTTTGTTTAAACCTTCATTTAAACTCAGACACACTTGCACAGTCACTCTTTTGCAGACATACCTCAAGCTGCAGTGAATAAGAAAAATTAAGATATTAATGTACAGCAAATTTCTCCTCAAATCTAAGGGTTATAAATAAGATCTGATGTTGTCATGATTGAGCCATTTCACAGGGAAATGTCGCCACACAATGAGGTCCCTGTCCTGACTCCTGACCCTAACAGAAGCTAAAATACATTTACCTGATCGCCTTTATTGACAAACCTATAGACAACAGTTTCATCACCATTTAAACATTATTCTGAGCTATTGTGACTCTTATAACAAGAAAGGAAAGTGACCTGTCCTCACCCGCCAACACACAATCACACATAAAACTCATTCACAAATACAGTCCGTCTCTCAACGACTGCCACGTCTGAAGTCACTTCTACCTGGACAGGGATGTGATCCTGGAAAACAAAAAAACAGACAAGTCAATCTAAACGGCCTGATCTCTTCCTCTCTTCTGATCACATCTATCTTACACTGAACACAAAAACCAACCAACCAACCAAAAAAAAAAAAAAAAGCTCATTTTAAATTAAGTAGTACATGTACGCATGTATTAAATACACAGCTAAAATGTGATTTGCTCTGAAATAGAAATATTTTTTACATTTTCATATGCGTGTATATTTTATATATTATTCTCGATGGCTAGATAGACAGACACTTTTTAATTAATATACTGAGAATAATTGGAGTAACAAATATAAACAGGCAATATGTTTTATTAATATGAGTCATCCCTAATGTCTTCATTTATATCCATTGTGTGGTCAAACTCACTGTAGCTTCTCCTGCAAGAGCTCGAGTCGCTGCCGGTCCACGTATCGAGAGAACAGAGACACTAGGTTTGGAGGAGTGAACAGCGGTGACGAGAGCGCAGAGGACGGGACCTTCAAAAGCTCCCGAGTCACAGAGAACACCAACTCAGTCCTGGAAACAAAGAAAAGTGTGGTGGAAATTCACCTGTAAAACTACAGTCAGGCCACTCGACCGAATATGATTTATTTGCCTATGATAAAGACCAAAGCGCGCCTCATAGAGCTCTAAAATACAGAGTATTTATCTGGTAAATTCATACATATTCTATTATGGTTGAACAAAGACTTTCAAAATGGATCTGATAAACAAAAGAACAGATTATAAGGCCTCCAACTTTCATTACCATCTATACGTGCTCTTCTAGTTCATCTTCATCCACTTTTGTCCTCCTCAACATCTCATAATATGCTCACCTTATGCACATAATTCATTTTTAATTGAAATATTTACTATGACTTCCTAGACCCTCCCTAGTCTAACTGACCTCGACTACAGAAAGAAACATTATTCACCAGATCTTTGACAGTATTTGCAGATTTGAAACAGCAAGAGATAAAAAAACAATATATCTATTAAGAGTGTGATGGAAGGAGGAGGCTTGAGTTCAGTTTTACATTTCAGCGCCTCAGATCATTTACATCATTTCCCTGCATCTCAGTCAAACTGTAACTCTTTCATGTACGGCATGACCTCTGTTGGGCAGCGACCCGCTTGAAACCTTCAGCTCGTCCCCTTGCATCCTCAAACAGCAGTTAACATTCCCTATAAGCAGTTACTTTGTCCTCCTCCCCGAAATCCTCTATCAAAAGCTTTATATATTGAGTGGCAATTAAAGTAGGGTCTGTTTTTAATAGGTACAATAAGTACCTATTAAATACTACATTTTTAATAATAATTTTTTTTTTAAACTATACATCTATTGTAATGTATGTTTGTATGTTTTTCGGGAGATCTTCCTCTCCTGCCAGACTGTTATTGAAAAGAAGAACCTGACTCGTGTAGTTATATAAAAGGTGAAATAAAAAAAAAAGAAAGAAAAGTATCTGTACACTTGACAGACAGCAAAAATTGCAAGAAAAGCTTGATGTACGTGTTCTGACAACTATTCATTATTTAAGCTTATTCCCTTCATAAGGATGTTGACATCTGTTCAATTGACAAGTAAGTTTCATGTTTCTCCTTTAATCCAATATAAAATTTCATACCGTATTTTCCCTCTAATGATGATGAAATACTGCAACACGTGACATTTTATTTGAAGAAACCTTCAGAAATGACTATCATTTATATGTGTTTAACCGGTTTGACAGACAGATGCTCACCAGCGGTTGTCATCCATGAGCTGACAGTTGGGATCCGAGCTCTGCATCCTCTCTCCTTCACTCAGAATCAGATACAGCAGCGTCACACCAAACTGATGAACACATCATCATCATTGGTTAGTCAGTCAAAAATGATGCACTATGCCATTATAAACATAAGTGAATTTTCCAACGACACCTTGTTTTGCAGCACGAGGGGAAGCTGTCCTTCCCTGCCCTGCAGCTCCTGAAGGAGATCGGTGAGGGAGGAACTCGACATGGACTGGATTACTGCTGTGACTGGCTCCACCAACCAACACAGAACCTAAGTGAGAAAAATGCAGGCGAGGAAATTTAAGCTAAAAGCACACTCCTTTTTCAAGGCTAACCTTAACCTAGAAGACTCATCATTGTGTTCACGGCATTTAAAGGGTTTCCACATCTTATTCTCTTGAATAAGAGCGCCTGTCGCAACTAAGATGCATCGTCTGTGATTATACCTGGTCTTGTTTGTCTTTCTTGGCCAGGGCTGGAAGGTTCCTGGCAATTCCCATGACCACAGCAGCAGCCTGTGGCTGTGGCAGGAAGGGGAGGAGTCTGGAGATGAGCCGTTTCCCCTTACGCACAGACATGATCATCAAGCACTGCTCATCGCTCACTCTGCAGAAGGATGAAGAGTAGGTCTGTTACAATCGCAAACCTTTAGTCCAAACCAATATCAGTGATTTTACACAATTCTTGACTGAAGCAAAAATTATTCTGTTTAACACACTTGATTAATTAGGGGTTCAATCGTGTAGCGATTGTTAAAATTTCCAAGGATCAGCATTCTCCCCTAAAAGTGATCAGGCAGTAATTTGTAGAGACTTGAAACTTTGAGGGCTGCTAGTACTCACAAAATCTACGTCACCAAGTCTCGGCCAGATCAGCCAGACGGGGACACTCTATTGATCAAAACCATGCAAAATTTTTGGGTATTTTGGATTTTTTTGAAAAACCTACTTTTGTTCTAGGTTTTTAGACTTATCAGACCCAAAGCAGTGTAGAAAGATTCTCTGGAGTCTGATGGTCAATAATTAACAAATTACGATTTAGATTCACGGTCCATAAGGGCCGCCAAAATGTTCGAAGAGGGCAGAGCCACCTTTACTAAAATGGCTATAGCTCTTGAACAAAATGACAAAACTAGAACTACTTCACCGTTAGTCCAACTGAATTGAAAATGAGCATGCAGTGTCTTTGTCCGATGTACCATGATTATCTGATCATCACGTAAATGTCTATGACTGAGATGGTTACAGGCTTGCTAATTAAAACATACCCTTTTACACATTTGTTTAATCGCTGCTCGCAGCTGTATTTTAAAAATATGATTATATACCTGTTACAAAAATGGGATTTTTTTTTTTTTTTAAAGTATTCTTCAATTAGGTAGATATTGCTTCATGTTTTTGCTTTTTGCTCATTCAGAAATTGCTAAAACAGTCCAGAATTTGAGTCAAAAGATCCTGGGCTTTGATTTGATGAATCAATCTAGTGTGTGAAGGCTATTCTGTGGCACTCACCGGTTGTCCCACTCTTTTTCTCGGAGGGAGTTGTAGAGCTGCAGCGTGTGGGTTTTATGCTGTTCTAGCAGGGCATCTCTTTGGTGCTCAGGGGTTTGCAGGAACTTCTTCTCAAAGTCTTGCACTTCTAGCAGTAGACTGTACATCTGCATAACAAAATTCAAAGATTTTTAATAAATGTACCAAGGCCACAAAAAGGCTCTATTTCTTTATTTAAACTCTTACCTTCTCCACAGTGTAAAGGATTTGTCGTCTTTTATTCCACACTTGCTTCTCTCTTTTTTCCTGTAAAATGGGAAAACTGTACCATTACCTAACATAAACCTTTTGATTAAACCCTTTATTCATTATTCATGAAGAAGCTTTAAATATACTATAAAAACTAATTTAGGGCACCCGTTACCACAACTTGCTTAAATGATTGCAGGTTAACAATTCAATTTAAATCGCTTTAATTGCATAAATTTTAATTCTTGACAACTTCGGAAATTAGCCAGTGGTTTTCTGGTTCCCTGCTTGCTTTGCATAGGACTGGATAAGATGAATAAATGTTGATTTATTTATTTTCATTTTTTTGGGAAAGAAAAGAGCTGTTAGTATGCTGTCATGTTTGACATTTAAGAGTTTCTGTCATGTTGAAGATTTTGTGGGAGTAGATGCATGAAGGTAAACACTACATTGACTCTATAAGCAATGACTGCGCTAATGCCAGTGGCAAGTAATGTCTCCTTTTCTCATTAAAAATAAATGCCAAATAATTTAAGCATGTGCTA
This sequence comes from Opsariichthys bidens, assembly GCA_037194245.1. Classification (NCBI taxonomy): domain Eukaryota; kingdom Metazoa; phylum Chordata; class Actinopteri; order Cypriniformes; family Xenocyprididae; genus Opsariichthys; species Opsariichthys bidens. The sequence goes on from CM074292.1 coordinate 7,707,192, forward strand.
TGATAGCAATGGATTTGAATTGAACAGAGTAAGATTAATTGGTTCCAGGACTACAAGTCAAGTAGTGAACTATTTGAGTAATCAATTTTTTATTTTATTTTAAAGTGTGTTTATGCTACAAATGAAGTTGCTGAATGTAATTTCACTCGAAGTTGTCATAAAAAAAATTGATGCAAACAGTTTCATTAATTTTGTTTGCTGAGCCAACACATAATTTGAGTGTGTGGTTCCACTAACAAGTAACCAAAAAAAAAAAACCCATCAAAAGAACAGCCTCATAAATGGTTTTCTGTAAAAGAGTAAAATTGGCGGGTGTTTAGAGTTCTGACCTCATCATCACTGCGAGTGGTTACCACGGCATCAATCATTTTTCTTGGATTGTTCACACTGGAGACAGTGAGTTTTCCTAACGAGCCAGCAAACTGAACTGTGAACCAAACACAGAGTTAGACCATGTCCTGATATAAATTCACAATTAAATTGCCAATAACAAAATATTAATTTTGGACCCTGGTTGAACACATGAGATTGTTAAGACAGATATTTTAATAAAGGAAACCGTGCTGTGTATTGTTTTTACCTGGCCGATAGGTGTGCTCCAATTTGGCCACCTGAGGAGTGATGAGTTTGGTGGTGTGTTCCTTCCTGTTGTCTCTGTCCCGCTCCTGACGCTTCTCCATTTTCTCATAGTAATTCTGCAAATTAAGAGCGGTTAAGCATCATAAACCAGAAATAGCTGTTGCTGCTCAAATTTAAAAAAAAAAAAAAGAACTACTTACAGGAGTATTCGAAAATAATGTAATTGTAAAGTTTGTAGACAAACTTTGATGTTGGCTAATGAAAATCTAGTCCAAAAGACGTCAGTCTTTGTGCATATGATTAAAAGAGTGATTACCTGGTAATAGTAGTCATCCAAATAAGGATCTGTGCTTTGGAGCTGCATCATTTGGATTCTCGCTACCCATTCCTTCTCTCTCTGTGTCATTAGATTGCTGTAAGGATCTCTGTTTTTCCTGTCTCCAACACCTCTCCCGCCCACGTGATCACTGAGCACATGAGAGACACGGACACATTGACATGGGGCATTTGAATGTGGAGCTTAATCCAGAGAAAAAGCTGGTGGTACCCACCCCGAGCCTCTGTTCTGCATCCTCTGGTTAAGCATCCTGCGGTGCTGCGGGTGCAAGTGGGTCGTGTTGTGTCGGATGGGTGCATGGCCAAGAGGAGGACCATGGGGACCCATTCTAGGACCAGACTGCCCGAAGAACGGCCTGAAACCCCCAACACCCCCTTGTAATAATGGAGGAGCTGGACCACGCTGGAACTGACCAACCCGAAGAGAGCAACACAAGATAAAAAGAGTCCGTCAGGTTTCTAAGGTTTGTCCTGAATAATGGTATAAACTACGACTGTCTATTAGTCAAGTCTAGAAAATCTGATTTATTACACATTCAAGAACAAGATTTGTTAAATGAAATTCTTGTTAACTGGTTTGAGGATTCACTCACCTGAGAGTTGAGCAGTTGGGCTCTCTGTATCTGAGACAAAACGGGACCAACACCAGGAGGGAACGGAGGATGAGACAATGGAGAGTTCTGCAAGAGCAGAAAAAAAACCCCCTGCCATTTCAATACTTCAAAACCATTCAAAATAGATATGAAACCATGCTGTTTAACTTGCAAACGCAAGTCAGACATCAGATGTGCCCTAAAGAGGGACACCTCCAGGTTGAGCAAATGGGCATCAAGCTGCAAAAGTGTTAACCCTTTTCCCTCTGTATTATAGCACCACCATCAGGTGGTTTTGGGTGATGTTGTGAATGGATCTGGGACTCACAGCGATGCTGAGCAGGTTGTTGGGGGACAGACGCTCAGGGAAGGGAGGAGGGTAGCGCAGGGGCACAGAGGCTCTCACATGAATGGCTGAAGGGTGATTATTCTAAAACAAAACAAACACCTTCAATTTGAAATCCTTCGCATCACTCATTTTAAATGCATAAACGTCAACATTGCTTGGACAAATTAATTAAAATAATTTACTGACTACTTTATTATTTAGTACATTTTCAAGCATGTTTACTTTAAGAATAAAATTATTTTTAATCTAATGCAAAAGTTGCTTCATCAAAACTGCGGTCCACTGGACTGAAAAAACATTTTCTTTTTTTTGGTAGTGTTTTTGAAAGATGCTCTTAAGACTGCATTTATTTGATCAAAAATACAGTAAAACAGTTATATTGTGAAATATCACGTTTTATTCTTGAATATATTTTACATTGTAATTTATTGCTATGATGCAAATCTGAATTTTCAGCATTATTATTCCAGTCTTAAGTGTCACATGATCCTTCAGAAATCATTCTAATATGATGATTTGATGCTCAAGAAGCTTTTTTATAAAGTTTTCCACAAACCATGATACTTTTTTCCAGGGTTCTTTGACAAGTAAACAGCTCAATATTTAATATAGATTTTTTTAAAGTGAGTTATCATCAATTTAATAGTATACAGTTTCTGAAAAATATTAAATTCTTAAAATTGTGAACAGTAATATAAAATATGGTCTAATAAATATATGCTTGGAAAGGATGTCATGTTACCTGCTGATTGAGGATTTGACTCATGGGCTGTTTTGGAGGCGTTCCAATAGGTACAGCTCTAACAGGTGGACTTCCAATCACAGGTGAGGAGGAGCGAGGAGGCGGAACCCTTTCGGACAAATCTCGCCCTTCTTCTCGACTGAGTGTGGGAGGCCGATTTGGAAGCCCGACCTCTTTAATAATGGACATAAGTGTTTTGTCCTGAGTAGTGAATCAAGAAGATTAGAAGCCCTGAAAAACTTTATAGTAAACTTGAGGAAGACTTTTTATACACAAGAGCTTTACCTCTTTTTGATTGACTAGTCCAGAGTTAACAGGACCGAAACCCATACTGTTCTCCCAAATACTGTGAGAGTTTATCTATGGGGGGAAAAATATTAAAACAAGAAATATTACTACAAAAAATTAAGCATTTAAGAAAAATCAAACCCTTCTGAAACTTTTATATTAAATAGGCATTATATATCTGAGAATTGTATATTATGTTTATATTATTGGATTCATATTTAATTAAATCACAGTATAAGCTATTCGATAAATCGCACGTTACCTGCTACATTCCACACGTTGATGCCATTTTCATGTATGTGATTTACAAATTAATTTACACACCAATTCATATTAATAATGCCATAATATTACAGAGGTAGCATCACACAAACCTGTGAAAGAGGAGCCGGCCCTCTGTGCAGGAGATGCTGGTGATGTTGGTAGCTCATCATCAGAGACTGTCCAGCTAATGCCGAGGGATGAGGAGCCTGACCGGACAGCTTCGGAGGAAGACGAGATCTGTCCGAGCTGGCAGTGCCCACTCCAGCAATGGCCGGATCCGAGCCCAAGATGAGACGAGTCAATGACTCCGCCAGGTCACCGCCAGCTCGCTCATCTATGTCAGAGTAAAGCCGGGAGGAACTGGAAGGTGGCGGGAGGGCCGAAGGGTTGGCATTGCTGCCAGCAGGAGGGAGGTCACCGGAGGAGGCATCGGCCGCTCCCGGCAGCACATCTCGAACGAGCTCGTCCAGCTCTGCCAGGCGGGCGTGCTCCTCCTGCCAATCATCATCTAGAGAGGAATATATATTTTAATGAAATGATGTCACCACTTGATATGTCAATGTCATTTAGATGGACTTGATTTACAACGGATCAGTTCGATTAAACAGCCTGACATTACAATTTCTGATATTTATATGGCAAAAAGATGAAATTCTGAAAGCTTAACATTTAAATCAATACAGTATTGCAGACTACTTACAATAACATACAAAAGTTTGGGGTGAGTAAGCTTTTTTGTTTTTTTAAAAAGAAATTAATACTTTTATTAATGTTAGAAAAGATTTCCATTTCAAATCAAAGAATCCTGAAAAAAAAAACGCATCAAGGTTTTCACAAAAATATAATGCAGCGCAACCGTTTTCAACACTGATAAATGTTTCTTGATCATCATATTAGAATGATTTCTGAAGGATCATGTGACACTGAAGACTGGAGTAATGATGCTGAAAATTCAGCTTTGATCACAGGAACAAATTACATTTTACAATATATTAAAATAGAAAACAGTCATTTTAAATTGTAATAATATTTCACAATTTTGCTTTTACTGCATGAAGTATAATCTACACAGCCTTGGCGAGAAGAGACTTCTTTCAAAAACATCAAAAATCCTACTAACCCCAAACTTATATAAAAGTATATAAAATGCATAATAAATACAAGTCGTCACTCTATATCTCCCAATAATATGTCTTAGAAAGATGCTTATTTTTATGATCAAATCTCTGGAGTTGAAATTGTGGGGATAAAACATAAAATGCAATGATGATGATTGAGAGATTAACAAATAAACGCTCATCTTTATTTTTTCTACTTACAAACAACATAAAAGCTATTCTTCTGTTACTTAATCAAAATCATTAAAGAATTCACAGCAAAAAATACTTTCTTAGATTTCATAATGACACTAAAACGATACTTTGCTTACTAAACAAGTATAAACTATTATTTAGAGGGCAGAAGGCCTTTAGCAGATCGTGCATGACCGGTTTTACAGCAAGGTTTTCATTATGTTCATAATTTTAGACAGTCATTTATCAAACACAACACATTTAGGTGAAATCATGGTTGTAAGGTTTGCAGACAGATTTACCGATTGCCCCTGCCCCGAAAGTGTCATCGTTGAACTGGTCAATTTCATCTTCTTCTTCTACCAACCCTTCCTCCTCCTCCAGGGTGCAGTCATCGTCAAAAGACTACAAAACAACACAGAAACAACATCATTTGGCTAAAAGTCACTGAAAAGTAAGGCGATCTAAGGAGGTGGAAAACATTGTGTTCTCAAGGAAAGATGCAGCTGTATCACATGCTGTTAGAACACTGTGCTTGTGCTCACCTCGAACCAACATGTTCAGTGTTAGAGGGCATTAATATTTACCCACGACTAAAAAGACGCATCACGTAACGCTATTAGAAATGCGTAAACTTACACACGGTTAAGCGCAGATGTTACAGAACACTGCAGATAATCAGAAATCTAGCAGAAACTCGTCTGCCCTGACAAAATCATGCTCACAGTCGCCAAATGAAAAGAAAACGCTTGGAAAATGAAAGCGATCCCATTGCGTTCACATCGCTCATGTGAATTGACGCGCTAGCGCGGCCTCGCTAACATGCTAACAAGGCCAAAGGTTTAATATCACACATCTGGGGCGACACTGAACGCTAAAAGGCGGGTGTATGTCAAGGACGAATGGCTATTATAGATTCCACGAAGGGTTTACATGTTGTTCAATAGCAGCGCCAGAGAAAACTGACAGTTGGGCCTCACAAACAATTTTAGCTCGCTAACTGTAGTGTCGAAAAACAAAGCAGCAGTTTTCCACCAAAATCTGAATATAAATCATCTAAATAGCACTTTTCACATCACTTTTCTTTGAGCGGAGCGATTTCGACGTACGCTACATCAAGGAAGGAGAGATTTACCTGAAAACGGAACATGTATCTCTGTGGGAAAAAGAAAGATCTCGTTTAATTCTGCTGCGCGAGACGCCGCGCGCGCTTGACACGGCACAAGATTCCTCACGCGCGAGCTTAAAGAGATGGCACGCGGCGCGAGTGACTAATTATTTTATTAGTAATCGTAATATTGTTATGTGTTTGCTATGAAAAAAATGAAATTAATCCAGGTTTGAATGCTATTAAAATCCAATTAGGATATTGGAAATTGATTTCAAATTATAATAGAAATAGGAAGGAATCCTGTTCACATTCCGTAAGTTATTACTTAATACTAGGTGTTCGAAATATGCCAGGATATGAATTATGATTTAAGAATGATGACTTCAAGAAAATATATATGAAGAATAATGAAAGCATTTTTTGTAGTATAGCTGTAAAACAAGTGACCACACTGATTATAACTCAACAAATTTTAAAAGTGACTTCTATTAATCTTTTTTTTTTTTAATTCTTGACAATAACAGTATGAATAGTCAATGCATAGCCAGTACAATACAATGTTTGAGAGAGTAATTACAGAAAAGGTCTCTATATTGAATCAATTTAGCATATTCAAGGAGTGGAGAATGAAGCATAAAGTTCAGTTAAATAAATATGAATTAAATAATGCACATTATGAACATATATGTCAGCAGCACATTACAAAAATAGCTTTAAAAGAAACCAAACGCAGGCACAGCTTTAAACTGTATTCATTTTATTAGAAGTGTTTACAGTTTCATTACAAAAACAATTAAAAAAAGGTTTTTGTTTACTAAATGAGGTTCAGAATAGAATTGGGTAAGCATCGGTAAAAGACACTCCTTTCTTTTAATGTAAAAAAGATCTTAAAAACAAACAGAACAGTGAAAACCCCCAAGAAAATGTTCATAAACAGATGAACAAACATCTTTACAAATTATTTTGTATACATGGACAGTCTCAAAAGATATAATTTGTTTGTGCAGATGGATTTTTTTAAAATCTTGCAACAAATATTGTCAAGAAAGACAACGTTTACTAAGATAAAGATCTGTCTAAAAGGCGTACAATACTTTAAATTCTTAAATGAATGCTTTATTATTACACCATAGAAGAGTCTTACAAGCCACTGAAATTTTTTAAAAGTGCTTTAAAGAATTAAACATCTTTCTTGAAAGTAAAAAAGAAGATAAAGAAAATATGAATGAAACATTTTGCAAGGAATAGTATTACTATAAAACTAAACACATCAGGTAATGCTCTCAAAAACGCCCGTCTGTTTATGGCCCCGCCCACTGACCTTTTTTATTTTTTTATTTATTTTTTTTAATTATTAACCAGAGAAATGTGCAATAATATGCCTAAATTTACATATCAACATACAAAAAAAAACATTCCAGAAGAGACCTGTACTGGGCTTTAGCGCACACGATGACGTCACCCACGGCGGAAATCTCGCGATAGTCTACAGCCGGGCCCGTTTGCGGGAACAGTGTCAACAGAAAAGCCGGGGGCCGTGAATGACGCGTGGTGTGCTTGCTCTATTTGGGCAATATTTCGAAACTTTCCAATCAAGCCTATATACTTTTTCAGCTTTTCGGACTTATTTTTAACGGAATTACTCTTGTCCGTAGCGAAATAACGGATTTAGTCAGCCAATCATGTCCCAAACAGAAAGCAGCATGGAGCAGGAGCAGCGGGAAGAGCCGAGCCAACTCGCCTCGGTCGGTCCAGTAGAGGTGAGCGGTTCTTTTCCATCATTTCCCCACTCATAATTACACCTCAGGTCATCTGGGACGTAAAAACACCGACTGATGGAGCGGAAAACGAAGCGTCGACGCGCCGTCCATCACGAGAGTGCAGCCGAAAGTTTTTGTTAGCATGTATTGTTCCGGCTCAGATGATTAGATGAGATCGGCGTCCATTTTCACACTCAAAACAACATTTGATCACTCTTTAACGTGGTATATTTGCAGATTTAGGGATGGAGGCGGAGAGATGTACAGTTTGATGTGTTGTCAATAAATACGCTGAACGTGACACGCAGTTGTTTTGTTATGTTTACTTTAAATAAAGCTCATTATGTTTATTTTTTATTTTCATTATGACGGTTTTTTTTATCGCTTTATCTGCAGTTGTCCTTCTTATTGTGGACTTAATTCAAAATAAAAGATGAGTTGTGTGAGCTTCCTGTAGTGTGACCCTGAAGGGGGATTACCCGCCACAAAACTCGACTCAGTTGGACTTATTTTTAATGTTTACTTTTTATTTTTTAAGCTTTTTTTCAATCAATGTGGTTCCGTTGATAACTATATATTCATATCAAACCGAACTACTATCTATATCGCAAAAAGAGGAGTTTGTGTTGAGCGCTTAGTGTAGCAGTAACGGTCGTCAAAGAACAATACTGTTAAAGGGACAGTGCACCCTAAAATTAAAATTGTCATTCACTCCCCCTCAAATTGTTTTAAAGCTGTATGAATGTCTTTGTTCTGCTGAACTCAAGGGATGATGTTTTTGATGGTAGGGGTGACCAAACAGTTGTGGGACACCATTGATTTGCATAGTATGGAAGTCAATGGTGTCCCTCAAATGTTTGGTTATAAACATTCTTCAAATTATCTTTCTTTGTGTTCAACAAAGCAAAGAAATTTATGCAGGTTTGGACCAACTTGAGAGTGAGTAAGTAATCGAATTAATTTTTGGGGGGGTGAACTGTCCCTTTAATTCAAAATAAAAGTTCAGTTCTGTGAGTTTTCCTGCAACGGTGACCCGAAATTTCTGGACACGGATAAAGTTACCGTACAATGACGTTATTTAGACATTTTTAATGTTTACTTGGTTGTTGTTGAGAATTTTAAAATGCAATGTGGTGCTGTTGATAACTGCGTTTCATATCAAACCAAACTATTATTTGTATTGCTGTAAAAGAGTTTGGGTTGAGCATTTTGTTATTAATGGTAAGGTTATGTCTTCATAACGTGATATATTTTGTAAGCAAACCTTTGCTGATATTGAGGTCATTTATAGATTCCTAAATTCAACTGATGACATAATTGTGCCCTCGTGGGTGTGTCCAAAATGTTGTCCAATCAAATGTCTTGAGTGAAAATATCCCTTCCCTTTACTTTTTTCGTATCTCGACCTCAGAATTTTTTATCGGTGTCATTTTATTCGGTGTGTCGCAATAAGGGAAAAAATATCTGTCGGTACTTTCTTAACCGCTTCCGAAACTTCCCGTGTCATTGGAAAATGTCACAATGTGGGGGGAAAAAAACTTCATCAATCAATCTTGGCTTTAATTAATTTTCATGTTTAAATGACATTGTTTCTGTTTAAGGATGATGCTTCAGAAAGCGGTCGTGATGAAGCATCGGATACAGCAATGGATAGTGAAGCGCACTCGTCATCGTCTCCCTCATCAAAGGAAAAGGACCAGCCGGGTGGATATGAAGAAAAAGTGGTAATGCATTTATCCTTCCATTACATGAAAGTTATTGGTTATAAACTCAGTCATATTACAGTTATGCAAGAAAGTTGATGTGTTAGTAGAGGTGATGTATCTGTTGTTGACTCAACTGCTGTGTCTCAACAGAAAACAGACCGGACCAACAGATTCGAGTACCTCCTGAAGCAGACTGAAGTGTTTGCTCATTTCATCCAACCAGCTGCCCAGAAGACCCCAACTTCACCTCTGAAGATGAAGCCTGGTCGCCCTCGCATCAAAAAAGACGAGAAGCAGAACTTGCTGTCTGCTGGAGAGTGAGTTTTCCCACTCTTTCCCTGACGAATTGGTTTAAGAAATATTTCTCCCATTTGTTTTGTTTTTTCTCTAAAAAAAAATCATGCTGCGAGTCACACCACTGATTAACAACTGCAAAGATCATTGAATGGTTTATGTTGTTGAAGATTGTTTTTCTGTGGAGAATTATGGGAATGTTACTTCAGGAAACACAGAAGTCTGTTCTGCTCTATTTGTATTTTATGTGGATTTTAACAGGATGTAGCACAAGGTTCTGTTACAAGGGCTGAATTTTGCAATTTAATGAAATATTTTAATATATAATGAATGTATGCTGCATGCTTTCTAGTTAAGTGCAGCATTAATTTTACATGAGCACCTCATGATCCTGCTGTTGTAATTTTACATTTTTCCTGTAAAATATATATATATATTTTTTATTTTTTTCCATTTTACAGTTGTTACATATTTGATATTTTTATTCAGCAATATTGCTCAAATATTAACTTTTTTTGCCATTTTTTTCCGCCCTACGAGCAAGCAGAACAAACCTAGAGATTTATTTATTTTTTTAATTGCAATCACGATTTTATCAAAATCATAAATTTGATCAATTTGACCTCCCCCTTAAATCATTACATTTATTATTGGTTTGTTTAACTTAATTCCAATATACTCCTTGTTGACTGTTCCCCTCTTTTTTTAGTAACCGTCACCGTCGAACTGAGCAGGAAGAGGACGAGGAGCTGCTAAACGAGAGCAGCAAAGCCACCAGCGTTTGCACACGTTTTGACGATTCACCTTCTTGTGAGTTGTATGCACAATAAAACACTTTTATAAACACAAAGCACTGTTTATATAGGAAATAATGTCAATGGCCTCTTGGCAATTGAAAAAAGCTGCTAATGGTGAATGGACATTTATTGACAGACGTGAAAACCGGCAAACTGAGAGACTACCAAGTCCGTGGACTGAACTGGCTCATTTCCCTCTATGAGAATGGAATCAATGGGATCCTTGCTGATGAAATGGTATGGCTCACTCCTCCCACCAATTACAAATATATCTTTTTTTTGTTTGTTTTTAAATTGTGGAATCCAAGCCTGGAAATGTTATGTGAACTCTTATTGTCCATATAATTTTAGTGCTTATCTTCAGCTCTAAAATTTCAACAACCAGAAATTGATTTGTTTTTAATCAAATGTCCCGCACTTCTTCTCCCATCAGGGTCTTGGTAAGACTCTTCAGACCATCTCTCTGCTGGGCTACATGAAACACTATAGAAACATTCCTGGACCTCACATGGTTCTGGTGCCCAAATCCACCCTGTATAACTGGATGAATGAGTTCAAGCGCTGGGTTCCCTCTCTGCGAGCTGTCTGCCTCATCGGGGACAGGGATGAAAGGGTAAGCAGGGACTTCCAATGGTTTTATTGTGAATTTGGGCTGGGTGTAATCTTTTTTTTTTTTTTTTTTTAAACTTCTGCCCATCTAATAACTCGCTTGTGGTTGTAGACTGCTTTTATCCGTGACACGCTGTTGCCAGGAGAATGGGATGTGTGCGTTACCTCCTATGAAATGGTCATTATCGAGAGGGCTGTCTTCAAAAAGTTCAACTGGAGATACCTGGTCATTGATGAGGCTCACCGTATCAAGAACGAGAAATCGAAGGTTTGCAGTTGCATTGGGTTTTTTTTTTTTTTTCAGAAAATCTTCTACACTTAAAATATTAATCTAAACGTTTGTTTCTCTCAGCTTTCAGAAATTGTGCGAGAGTTCAAGACCACAAATCGATTGCTGCTGACTGGAACCCCACTGCAGAACAACCTTCACGAGCTGTGGGCGCTGCTGAACTTCCTGCTGCCAGATGTCTTCAACTCCTCAGAGGTGCCTCTTTCGCTCAATTTTGTCTTCTTTAGCATTATTAACACGTTAAAGGTTTATATTTAGGTTAAGCAGGGTTCATTTTCTATTGAGTTTTTTAACTTTCTTTTTGAATCAGAATCTGTTATAAATGTATGTTATTGACTGTTGTTTTGGGCTAAGCTTGTCTTTCCACTTTGTGCAGGATTTTGATTCCTGGTTTGACACAAATAACTGTCTGGGAGACACAAAATTGGTGGAACGTCTGCATACTGTGAGTGCGATTCATTATGAAAATGGAAAAATGTTTATAGACGTGATAAAAGAATGATGGATTTAACTTTGCTTCGTGTACAGGTACTTCGTCCATTCCTGCTGAGACGTATCAAAGCCGATGTGGAGAAGTCACTCCTCCCCAAAAAGGAAATCAAGATGTATATTGGGCTCAGCAAGATGCAGAGAGAATGGTAAATATTAATAGTAAATGCCTAAAATATGTGGTTCTTGATTTGGCTAGGTATTTTTTTTTTTTTTAAAGGTAAAATCAGTAATATATGATTTATTGGGCAAAGGGTCCGAATCAACAGACAAATAAAATAACTTTTATTATTCCCTTTAGGTACACCAAGATATTGATGAAAGATATTGACATTCTGAACTCTGCTGGTAAGATGGACAAAATGCGTCTGTTGAACGTGCTGATGCAGCTCAGGAAATGCTGCAACCACCCCTACTTGTTTGACGGAGCGGAGCCTGGCCCACCCTACACCACTGACCTCCACCTGGTGGTCAACAGCGGAAAGATGGTGGTGCTGGACAAGCTGCTGCCCAAGCTATATGAGCAAGGTGACGACTTTGTTGCCAGAAGTGTTTTGCAAATGTAAGCGTTCAAACTGTTTTTTAACATGTCTGTTTTTTGTTTTTTTTTTCCTGCAGGATCCCGTGTGCTGATCTTCAGTCAGATGACCAGGATGCTGGACATTCTGGAGGATTATTGTATGTGGCGTAACTACGGTTACTGTCGTCTGGATGGACAGACTCCTCACGAGGAGCGACAGGTGTGAAAGTGATTTTCTCATTTGATATGCAATCTTAAAGTGACGGTTCACCCAAAAATTCATTTTATCCCATAATTTACTTCGGCCTCAAGTCATCCTAGGTGTATATGACTATTTTCTTTCAGACAAACACATTTGAAGTTATATTTAAGTGTGTTAAGTGCTTTTCTCATTGTACAGGAGAACACCTCAAAAGTAAATAAGCGCCAATGATTGAGGATGAAGTAAAGTCGAGATTGATTGATAAAGTCTGTAACGTTCTTCTCATCTCCTCAGGTCTCCATCAATGCCTTCAATGAACCCAACAGCTCAAAATTTGTGTTCATGTTGAGCACCAGAGCAGGAGGTCTCGGTATCAATCTGGCCACCGCTGATGTCGTCATCATCTACGACTCTGACTGGAATCCTCAAGTGGATCTTCAGGCTATGGTCAGTATTCATGCTGGCATCTGTTTCTACTTGTGTACTCCATGTATTTGTTGTTGCTTTGAAGTTCGGACTCATGGGTACCATATTGCGTTCTCTTTTCTATTGATTTATTAAAAAGTCCTGTCTGAAGCAGCATCAAACTTCTTCTGGAATAGAACGTTAATTCATTTTCATTGGGTCTTCTCTGTTCAGGATCGCGCCCACAGAATTGGTCAAAAGAAACAGGTGCGTGTGTTCAGATTCATCACGGAAAATACAGTTGAGGAAAGAATTGTGGAGCGTGCAGAAATGAAGCTCCGCTTGGACTCCATTGTCATTCAACAAGGTAAAAAACATTATCGGCTGATTAATTTTATATATAAAATTATTATTTTTTCTAATTAATGTAATCGCTTTTTGGAAATTTTTATTTGATTTTATAATATTGTATTTCATAAATTATTTATTTTGATTTTAAACAAATGGTATTCCTTTCCAACTTAATTTATTCAGATCTGTTGGATAAATCAATTAATTTTTTTCTAACTTATTTACTTTTTGAAAATAATTCTGATTTATTTCATTTACTTTAATATTTATTTTGTATTTTAAATAATTATGAAACATAAATACACATGCATGTATAAAGAGAAATATATATATATTTATTATTATTATTATTAATAAATGATGTTAATATAATTTTATTTAAATATTCTCATTATTATTTACTGATTTAAACATTAAAATTAATCTTATTGCTTCCCTACAGGCAGGCTGGTCGATCCAAACATGAGCAAACTGGGTAAAGATGAGATGCTGTCCATCATTCGACATGGTGCCACGCATGTGTTCGCCTCTAAGGAGAGTGAGATCACCGATGAAGACATTGATGCCATCTTGGAGAGAGGAGAGAAGAAGGTATGACCTTTTAGTCTAGAGAATCTCCCTCACAAAGCTGAACAGAAGTAAAAAAAATGACCACAATGTTTCAGTTAATTCAGAGCAATGCTCTTTATGACCCTAATGCTTGTTTTAGACCATGGAGATGAAGGAAAAGCTGGCCAATCTTGGAGAAAGCTCGCTGAGGAACTTCACCATGGACACAGAGAACAGTGTGTACAACTTTGAGGGTGAAGATTACAGAGAAAAGAAAAAGGTAATGCTTTACAAACCACAACAAGTACTTTTCATTATAGTCTAGGTTTTGATAAACTGATCTGAACTCTCCTCCTCCTCCTCAGGTCATCACTAACTGGATTGAGCCACCCAAGAGAGAGCGCAAGGCGAACTACGCTGTGGATGCTTACTTCAGAGAGGCCCTGCGTGTCAGCGAGCCCAAAGCACCAAAGGTATTATTAGCCCTGACACTGTTGACCGTAATCTGCATTTGAATTGGAAATCTATTCCCTAGAGCTCCCCTAATGGACTTTTTTTCTCCATCCAATTCCATCAGGCTCCCCGTCCTCCCAAACAGCCCAATGTTCAAGACTTCCAGTTCTTTCCCCCTCGGTTGTTTGAGCTGCTGGAGAAGGAGATCCTGTATTACAGGAAGACCATTGGCTACAAGGTGTGTTTGTGTTGAAGCTCTACACTACCATTCAAAAGTCTCTTCTACTCACCAAGGCTGCGTTTCTTTGCTGTGATCCAAAGCTTTTCAGTGTCACATGATCCTTCAGAAACCATTCTGATATGATGATTTGTGCTGCTTCTGTGGAAACGATAATTTTTTTTTTTTTTTTCATTATTCTTTGAATAGAAAGTTCAGAAGAACAGAATTTTTTGAACGGAATCTTTTGAAACTAATATCTCTCTTGCAATTTGAGTTTAATGTGTTCTTCCTTTCATTTTCAAAAAGTTATCTTGCTGACTTTTGAATGGTAGCTTACTTTAATACATTCTCCGGATCTTGTCAATAATTCAGTGTTATTCAAAAGAAAAATATTTAACTCTCAAATATGGCACTGTATAAAAGTAAAATGGATTGCAAATGAAGTTTCATGCGGACTTTCAGATTTCAAGAAATCTTCATGAGCAGTCATCCCTTCTGACGTTCCTAATGTATAATGTGACTGTGCAAACAGGTGCCAAGAAACCCAGATCTGCCCAACTCTGCACAAATGCAGAAAGAGGAACAGGCCAAGATCGATGAAGCTGAACCACTTAATGAGGAAGAGCTGGAGGAGAAGGAGAACCTCCTCTCACAGGTAAATCCCATCAGGGAGTTCATGTGCCAACCCAGTGGAGTGTACTTCCCCCTCTTCTCATATTTATGTCACCTTTTTAAGTCTAATTAATCCCACTGTATAAACATTAAACATCTTATCCTACTCTAAATTGTGCGCTCTAATGTTTCGGAGTGTATGATGTTCATTCGATTATGTCATCCATATCCAGGGTTTTACTATCTGGACCAAGCGTGACTTCAACCAGTTCATCAAGGCCAATGAGAAGTGGGGTAGAGATGACATCGAGAACATCGCCCGGGAGGTCGAGGGCAAAACCCCAGAGGAGGTCATGGAATATTCGGGTATGTTGACACGCTGTCCGTCACCTTATACCGCTCAACCGTAAACAGGAAACATATGATTGAGGTGTTGTGATTGTGTGCAGCTGTGTTCTGGGAGCGCTGCAATGAGCTGCAGGACATTGAGAAGATCATGGCTCAGATCGAGAGAGGAGAGGCCAGAATCCAGAGGAGAATCAGCATCAAGAAAGCACTGGACTCTAAAGTGAGCCACACACAGCCATTCAGACTTTTGCATTCATAAGAATATTTTACTCTGGACTAAAATACACCAGATAAAAGGTTCTCATTCTTTATTATTCTTTTTAGCTAAGCATTTGTTTACTTGTTTTTAAATGCTCAGTTATTTTTGTTGTAAAAAATGTACTTTTTAGTAAGAGGATGACACTTAAGTTCCTGTTACTTGCTTCAATGCCATGATATTACTTTGGTTTTAAGTGATAAAATGACTACATGAAGCTTTAACTCTTTTCTATTTCGTTTCTCTCTCCAGATTGGCCGCTATAAGGCGCCGTTCCATCAGCTCAGGATCTCGTATGGCACAAACAAAGGGAAGAACTACACGGAGGAGGAGGACCGATTTCTCATCTGCATGCTGCACAAACTGGGCTTCGACAAGGAGAGCGTTTATGATGAGCTGCGCCAGTGCATACGCAACTCCCCTCAGTTCCGGTTTGATTGGTTCCTCAAGTCCCGCACGGCAATGGTCAGCTTTTTTTTTTTTTTTTTTTTTGAGATTTACTTAAACTGTTCCATAAAGGGGCAATATTTGCTTTAAGGGGCAATTTGAACCTTTTTTAAGGGCGTTTTTTATAAATGCCTTTAATTGTATCTGTGTTAAATTGTACAGTTACTTGAATCAATCAAAAGTACTATAGACTTGTTGCTAATACATTTTTATCAACAAAAGCTATCTTTTGCAAAGGTGGAACCAAAGCTGCGTCTGACATGGCATTTGAGTTTATTTACATATTTATTGCTGCTCAATGGTAGCATACATGCATTTACACAATTCAGGTTTCCCACGCTTTTTTAAAGTAATTTAGACACATGTATTTAAGGATTGGAAAGTATGTGAAAACAAACATGGTCCTTGAAAGTTCTTGAATTAAAGTCATCTTTGTTTATATAGCGCTTTTTACAATGCAAATTGTGGCAAAGCAGCTTTACATTAATAAGAAAATGGTGTCATTGTGCAGCTTATTCTATATATTATTCATTCATTCCGTTGCAAATATCAATAGTTATTAGTCTAGTTAATTTAGGTATATCAGCACTGCAGAAAACAGTGACGTAATCGTCCGGCTCAGCTCAGTTTGTATGCAATGGCGCCAATGCAGGCATATCAAAAACACTGCTGAATATCAAGCAAGTGTCCCCAACTTAAGCAAGCCAAAGGCAACGGCGGCAAGGAACCAAAACTCCAACAAATGGAGAAAAAAACCTCGGGAGAAACCAGGCTTAGTCGGGGGGCCAGTTCTCCTCTGGCCAACAGTGAACACTTGTCCGATACTCAGGCAGAGTTACGGGTCATTAAACCGATTTGTAATCGCAACAGTCAAAATATTTAATCCAGTTCCATCTAGTTTAAGATCTTTTTGATCACGCCGGTATGGGACGGTTTGTTGGGATATGTGCCACTGGCTGATGAGTCGGTAAGGTCTTAACAAAGGATGAGCTAGTTAACACAGTCTCCGCCGACACCACAGGGCCACATCGCTGCCGCACACAGGCACAGGTTCCCCGTCCGACCCGGACACGGCCCAGATCCAGCCAATCACGTTAATTGGTAAACCTCGGGATAAGCAGAGAGACAAAAAATTAGCGTAGACGCCATTCTTCTTCTGACGTACCGAGTACATCTGGTGTTATAGGAAGTGTTCCCGGTTCCGGCTGACCTGATCTATGCAGCCTAACAATCCTTTAACGGATATGAAGACAAAAGTTTATAGTGCGTCATGTGTATGCCAGGTTAAATAGATGCGTTTTTAGTCTAGATTTAAACATTAAATTATGTTAGAGTATCATGGTGCTATTTACAAAAATGGCAGCGCATGAGGCCAAAAGACAAAAATGAAACCGCTACTGAATGCACCACTGCTTTGTTTAGAGGAAACCAGGGTAACCAATATATTTCTGCTGTTAAATATGATTTTGTCAGTATATGCCTTAATATTATACTGTGACACTAACAAATGCACCTTTGTTGTCTTTATAAAGCACTTTTAATTTTATATCGAGCACAATGAAACTGGTGTTCAGATGAAGTGGGAGCTCTGACAACTGCATAATGCAAATAAAATTATGAATTCAATAGGAACTGAGTAGGGCTGCAATAATCATTAGTTGTAAATTAGATCTTTTTTTTTAGTTTTGTATGACAACCCTCAGGTGTCGATTTTATTGCTCTTCATATTGTGTTGGTTATTAATGCGGATTAAATACATTTGGGGAAACTGCGTGTCATATTAAAGTATGAAATTGCGCTAACTTTCAGAGCTCCTCACGCGGTTATGTATGTGTTTATGTAACCACAGGAGCTCCAGAGGAGATGTAACACACTTATCACGCTCATCGAACGGGAGAACATGGAGTTGGAGGAGCGAGAGAAAGCAGAGAAGAAGAAGAGGGGCCCTCGCACGTCTTCGGTGAGCTTGAGCCGGCGTCTTCATCGCAACAACTGCTGGAAATATTGAAGTTGGAGAGTAATATTTAATAACCTGTTCCTCTTTCCCCGTAGGCCCAGAAACGCAAGCAGGACGGCACCCCAGACGGACGTGGCCGCAGGAAAAAGCTCAAATTGTGAACGGGCAGGCGTCACGCCTCGCTTGGCGAGGACCTTCAGTACAGCAATACTAGCATTTGTTGTTACGGGTCCCACTCATGTACTGTGGATTTGCAGCACTGAACCTCGCCTCCAAGTAGCTTGATCTTTTCAACAAGGTGTAGAGTTGTAAATTAGTTATCTCTTTTAGTTATATAATGTACTACGGCTGTGCTGTCGGTTGTTTTGTATTTATGCCTCCTTTTTTTTTTGTTTTTTGTACCACATTCCATTTGCTTGTATCAATTTGATTTGCTCTTTCCTCATTATTAGCATCTTCAGTATTGTCTCTGTACCCTCAGTTGAATAGTCAATTGGAAAGTGACTAATAAATGTTGTTTTTTTTTTTATACAAACTCTGCTCTGTATTTCTCCTAATAGTTATAATCAGCTTGTATATTAATATAGCATTGGTGAACATTTTTAACAACTACAATGAGCTTCGCAAAGCTTGTATGACGGATAATGTTTGGGTATTGCTTAAATCTTGCAAGGAAGGGAAAAAAAGGAAAGCGTGTATAATCTTTATTTAAACAAAAAGGTAAAAATGTTTGTAAAACGTCTCTCCTACTGTAATTCATAAATGTTAACGGTAAAAAAAAAAAGTAAACGGTAAAAGTTTTAACTCTATATCAAGCCAAAATTGCTTAGTTGTGTTACAAATATATTATAAATTCATAACATTTTGTACATTTATTGCAAAACGGAACTTTTTTATTAAAAAGCTAATTTAAGCACATAACCCTTAATCATATTTTTCTAAAGTTCTTATTAACTTTCTGTCGAATTTTGATTCATCCGAGGTGCTTAAAAGCAAATGACTAATTTTAAGGAATGTTTTTCACATTTAAAATATTTCCATGTTTTGCCGCAATAAAAACTACAAACGAACTGTCCCTTGAGACTCACCGTACGGTGGTAGTTCTGTTTAACTTCGCAGGCAGAAAGTCTCGACTTGGCTTTCTGTTTGTGTCCTGCTCATACTATTAACGAAATGCATTGAAATCTTGAGTTTTTTTAGACTCAGGTTAACATTACTAAACCAAACCGTAGTAACGACAAGCGCATGCGCGATGAATTTACAGCAAGCAGATATGTAAAATATATAACACTGGCCTAGTGGTTTTTGGATATTTTACTGCGCAAAGTTTACATATTGCACCTTTAAAACCAAACAATGAATACAAATTTGTGGTGAATGGAGTGAATTTGCACTCAATCGATACATTTCAGTTTAATTGACGTGTTTCTAAAATCTGAACTGGACCTTTTCACTTGTTGAGGTGAGTTTGCTGGTCTGTCTAATTTTATAACACCTTTAACTTGTAACCGTTATTGTTCTAGTAATTGACTAAATAATGTTGAACTTTAATAATGTAATAAAACATCTGACATAATTTTTTTTTTTTTTCGTCCAGATGCCACAAGTGTGAGGAGTTCTTGGGAGTCCCAGGATGGGACACGTGAGTGCAAACCTGCAATACAAAATATATTTTTAATTTTTAATTAATTGTATTTTTGCAATATTTTGTATTTGAATATTATTTCAAAATATGAATTTATTCAGCTATCATATATAAATGAATTGTATTTAGTCTCATTTAAAGGCTCAGGGAAAGTATTAGCTGTTGTCATGAAGAACGAGCTACTTTGTAGTTTGTGTGTGTCTTCATTGTGGAAAATCTGCATTCCATTGGAAATAATCTCTTCTGATATTCCAGTCATGTGTGGTGGATGCAGAAGGGGGCGCTGTTGCTGTTTTTATGGGAACTGCAGCAGTATGTTATGGTTGACTGTAGTGCTGTTGAAGATGGCCTGCTCTAAAAGCACTGTGGCGTGAAGCATAAATGATAACCTCATAAACTTCTCCATCCATGAATAGTTTTGTAGCAAAAACTAATGTGTTTGTTGGAGGAATAGGGCTTTTATTGTGTTTGTTCGCTGAATCAATACAAACGTCTTGGCAATAAAAAGTCTTTTTAAGTAACAATTAAAATACCCTCATGATTGATTTTACATTAGGTACCTTAGATCTTAATATATCAGAATAGTTTAATATAGTCTCTGTAGTCTTTCGTGTGAGTTTTGGGGTTTTCATCATTAGTATTTTCGCCTTTCTGGGTCGTTTTGTGTTAACTCAAGCAGAGGTATGTCATATGCAATTGACCCTTCGCAAAGCCCCGCCCCCTTTAGTTACTGTTGCTATGCCATGTGCTCTCTCGCCACACATCATGTTCCCACGCAGTTAAAAATACACTGCAGAGCAAAGAGGACACTGACAACACGTCGACAGACATATAATGCAGTTTCATATTTAATATATCGTAATTTTTTAAGGAAGTTTACACAAAAAATAGCGTCTAGTGTGTCTTTAATGTGTCGTGACAGATCGCTGGAGCTCCTCGTGAAGCGATCATCTCTTCATACTAGTTCATTTATAGCATCAAATAAACATGAATGAACATCAGAAGGAATGTTGTTTCAAGCGCAGAAAGACGTGAGTACACACAATTGTTCAAGTTCACCAACTTTAATCTACTAACTCCTCTGACTGTTTTGTCAGACTAAATGGCGGATTCAGGGTTATGATTGGTCAGATTGCCTGTCAATCAAACTCCTAGCGAAGAGTCAATTGTTTTGATTGAGGGAAATGATGCATTTCTAGCTTAAACATTGTTTATTCTTCAGACATTCCTCTTTAAAAGAAAAAAGAATGAGCTGTATGCAAAGTGATCCACATTTGGTTTTCGATCACTGAAAATGGGTAAAATTCAACAGTATGAATATATTGAGATCTTCATTTGTAATTGAACCATACAGGGCCTTAAATAAACAATATTTATAGCAATCAGACAGGTATATTCTATACAATGGTTTTAAAAGAAAAAAAAATTAGATTTCTATTTTCAAAATAATTTGTTCTTTAGCTGTTCCTCTTCGAAAGAAAACAAGTATTAGCTATATGAAAAAGATTTTTGACCACTAGAATTTGCACAATTTACTCTTAGGCCCCATTTACACTAGTGCGTTTTCATTTTAAAACGCATACGTTTTGTCATCTTGTCAATTTTTTGTAAATGATACGCCTGTCATTTACACTCCACCGCTTTTTTCGAGGTTTCGAAACCCGTTTTAATTTGAAAACGCCAGGGTGCGTTTCAACGTAAACGTACCAAAACGTAGACTTTTGAAAACGAAGGCGCTCTGCGTATCCTTGACGACCATGTAAACAATGTCATGTAGACTGAGTTGCAATCTTTGCTGGCTTTGTTGTCATTTTTAGCAGCCACTATGCAGTTAAACTGCATTTTTTTTTAAACACTGCAGCTACGTACATGCGCATGAAGTAACCGTTTAGACTTGTACGCGCATGCCCAGTGTGCTTGAATGGTTATGTGACGTGTTTTGGGTCGTGTAGTGTACAGTCGTGGCCAAAAGTTTTGAGAATGTCATGAATATTGGAAATTGGAAAAGTTGCTGCTTAAGTTTTTATAATAGCAATTTGCATATACTCCAGAATGTTATGAAGAGTGATCAGATGAATTGCATAGTCCTTCTTTGCCGTGAAAATGAACTTAATCCCAAAAAAACCTTTCCACTGCATTTCATTACTGTCATTAAAGGACCTGCCGAGATCATTTCAGTAATCGCCTTGTTAACTCAGGTGAGAATGTTGACGAGCACAAGGCTGGAGATCATTATGTCAGGCTGATTGGGTTAGAATGGCAGACTTGACATGTTAAAAGGAGGGTGATGCTTGAAATCATTGTTCTTCCATTGTTAACCACGGTGACCTGCAAAGAAAGACGTGCAGCCATCATTGCGTTGCATAAAAATGGCTTCACAGGCAAGGATATTGTGGCTACTAAGATTGCACCTAAATCAACAATTTATAGGATCATCAGCACCTTCAAGGAAAGAGGTTCAATTCTAGTAAAGAAGGCTTCAAGAAGTCCAAGAAAGTCCAGCAAGTGCCAGGATCGTCTCCTAAAGAGGATTCAGCTGCGGGATCGGCGTGCCACCAGTGCAGAGCTTGCTCAGGAATGGCAGCAGGCAGGTGTGAGCGCATCTGCACGCACAGTGAGGCCAAGACTTTTGGAAGATGGCCTGGTGTCAAGAAGGGCAGCAAAGAAGCCACTTCTCTCCAAAAAAAACATCAGGGACAGATTGATCTTCTGCAGAAAGTATCATAAATGGACTGCTGAGGACTGGGGCAAAGTCATATTCTCCGATGAAGCCCCTTTCCGATTGGGGCGTCTGGAAAAAGGCTTGTCAGGAGAAGAAAAGGTGAGCGCTACCATCAGTCCTGTGTCATGCCAACAGTAAAGCATCCTGAGACCATTCATGTGTGGGGTTGCTTCTCATCCAAGGGAGTGGGCTCACTCACAATTCTGCCCCAAAACACAGCCATGAATAAAGAATGGTACCAAAACACCCTCCGACAGCAACTTCTTCCAACAATCCAACAACAGTTTGGTGAAGAACAATGCATTTTCCAGCACGATGGAGCACCGTGCCATAAGGCAAAAGTGATAACTAAGTGGCTCGGGGACCAGAACGTTGAAATTTTGGGTCCATGGCCTGGAAACTCCCCAGATCTTAATCCCATTGAGAACTTGTGGTCAATCCTCAAGAGGCGGGTGGACAAACAAAAAGCCACTAATTCTGACAAACTACAAGAAGTGATTGTGAAAGAATGGGTTGCTATCAGTCAGGATTTGGCCCAGAAGTTGATTAAGAGCATGGCCAGTCGAATTGCAGAGGTCCTGAAAAAGAACGGCCAACACTGCAAATACTGACTCTTTGCATAAATGTCATGTAATTGTCGATAAAAGCCTTTGAAACGTATGAAGTGCTTGTAATTATATTTCAGTACATCACAGAAACAACTGAAACAAAGATCTAAAAGCAGTTTAGCAGCAAACTTTGTGAAAACTAATATTTATGGAATTCTCAAAACATTTGGCCACGACTGTAGACGGATTTCGTTTCTGAAACGCTGTGGAAGCGCCAGTGTAGACGAGGATTGTTTAAAACAAAAACGCACCAGTGTAAACGGGGCCTTAGAGCCATATTTAGATCCTAATAGATCTGGATATCTTTAATACTTCTTGAGTTACAGTCATGCAAACTTTGGGCAAAAAACACAAGAAGTGCTTTTTCCCATTTTTGAACTGTCTCCGTTAGCATATAATGAAACAAATATTGCTAAAGTCAACAGATTTACCAATCTCTGTGTAAAAATAAAATAATGATGCTTCCATCTTTCAAAATATTTCTTCATTTTACCCCCCAGTATTTTCACTCCAAATTTCAGGTGTAAAAATATTAACAAAATCAAAAATTTGAGCCGAGGAAGCTTTTGATATTTGATTGATTTGATGCGGAATAACGCTGCGGTGTGTTGTAGCTCTTTAAATGGTAACGGCAATTCATGCGTGCTTTCTGTAAATAAATCTGTAAACGTCTGGTCTTTGAATAATCATATCAAGTCTGCAATAAAAGTGGTTTGCTATCAATCTTTTCCTTTTTTGTGATGCCAGTTAATCGCGCCAATTGCAAGTGCAAGGAATTGATTGGACTGTTCAGACGAATAAGCCTGTGGTACATCATTGTCCCTCATTACATTCGAGGTGAATGGCTGAATAAAGCCAGCAGCAGCCATTCAATCGCTCTTCATTGAGGATGTGAATGTGATTAAAGATGCTGCACAGAGCTCATGGTGAATGGTAAAGAGGGCACGCATTGATCAAACACACCCCTGCAATGTATCACTGACCGTTTCTCTGCTAGTTTTCTGTGCAATAACTGAGGCTGAAGAAGAAAACGGCAGGAATCACAATTTTGGAGAACACCCCAGCAGTAAACATGAACAATTTTGTTCTGCCGTCTGTTATATTTTTGGTATTGGGATGTCAGTGTGTAAACGCTGATGCCGGGAACTTTATGCATGTATGCGTTTAAAATTCCCTGCTTTATATTTTCGGAGCTGAAAATTTCAGGTTGAGTTTTTATATCAATGTATGGATCCTTCTGAAAAGATAGTTGGTTGTCAGCATGTGTTATGTAAATAGCATGGGGTACTAGTGTCCCCACTTGACAGAAAGCTGCCATAATGGTCCACCAGTAAAATGTATCACACAACAACTTTGTCTTCGTGAAATAAAAATAGACACATCAAATGTTTAAACACAGATAAATGAGGAAGGACAATGATTTTGTTTCAAAAGCATGCAAACAAGACTATTAAACTTTTTTAATGCAAACATTTAAAGGGTTCTTAACATGACAAATCAAATTTGTCTCGATCTTTTGACATATACGAGGTCTTTGTACTATCCAAGTTTCATAGCTTAAAACGTCCTCATTATAAACAAAGCATTGATTGAATCAAGCTCCAAGAACGGTTCATTTGTATATTGTGAGATTTGTGACGTCACACATGATCTTGCCTCCAAATAAAGACATTGACGAATAGTTGGACATTATTGCACCATAGGCTCCGCCCACTGATGTTTAAACTGCTCATTTTCTGTAAAGACTTCAAAAGGATTCTAGCAACAAGTGGATGGTTTATTTTTAATGGCGTCATGGATCGGGTCGGAGGATTATATGTTTAGTTTGTGAAGGAGGCGCAGTGTAATGGAGAGTTTTGATGAGACGAAGCAGCCAACTGTATTGGATCTGACAGCAGCTTCATCACAAATCGTAAGTGAACGAGTTCATAATGCTTTGTCTGTAAATGGCGGTTTTATATGGATAATCTTTTCAGAACACTGACTCACGTACAATAGAGAGTGGGAGGTTGTGCTCTATCCTATGCAATGACTTTAGCCAATCAAAACAGTCGCCGTTTACTGACGAGCCTTAAAGGAGGCGGCCCTTAAAAACTGAACATTTCAGACAGAGGGTCAGAGTACGGATTGAAAACAAGATTTTTTTATTTATTTTTTTTGCATATACATTTGTTTTTTTGTGTGTCAAAAACTTGAAGTGAACATTACAACGATGATTGCAGTCTTTTTTCAAGCAGGAGACGCAGGCAAAAGTCTCCATTTGTTCTCAAAAAAATCAGAAAATGAAACATCAGAGATGTTAAAGTGATTAATGTGAATTTTCACTTTCCTAAGTGGACCAGCATTGGACCAATATGGAAAATTAAGCTCGTCTTTTTAGCAGAGGGCATTTATTTTCTTTTTTCAGATTTCTTTTCCACCATCAGTAATGGGGTCAGGGTGCAGAATCGGGCCGCTTTTAGTCAACGCTGTTAACGTTAATGATGTTAAAAGAGTCTCGCACTTCCTGTGTGTATCACCTGTCACCGTTTCTGCACTTTTCCCTCATTTTCCTAGATATTTCTTCCTGTTCTCGTCGCTATTTTGTTTACAGTCACCTGCGCTTGTGAATAATGCAGTGTGTGCATTGCTTTGAAAGCTTATTTGCCAAGAGCGTCCTCAAATTTTTTGTGGACCACATGGTCCATTTAGTTTGTGCCTTTTAAAAACAAACAGTAAAAAGCACTGTTGGATCCTCTGGCATCCTCTCTGGCCACTTTCTATTTTTAATCTCAGTCTGGCTGGAGGCGAAGAGCCGAAGCCCTGAGGTGTTCAGCCACGAGCTTCTGATGACAGCTTTGCTGTTGGAGGCTGAACCCATTCAGCTTTAATTGCAGCAGTTTTAGGTTCGGCTTTTGATGTCAAGTGTTTGCTGAAGGATCTGTGCGTGTTAAACGTTTCTGTCTTCAGATGATGTGATTTTTGAAGTTTTGAACTTCAGTCATTATCTTCGTGTGTGAAATCATTTCACATTAAGACAGAACAGCACACACATTTGTATTGATTAAGTGTTTGACTAATAAACTCTTTAATGCAAACATTTAAACGTGGGTGGGTTACTTTAAAAATGTATTTCACTACAGATTACAAAATACATGCTTTAAAAAGTCATTTGTAACGTATTTCGTTACATTACTCAAGTTTAGTAACTTAATCTAAATACTTTAGAATACTTTGGAATACTAATAAGTGTGAAACAAACACAAATAAGGTAATTGTGAGTTTTTACTCACCTCACAATTCACACTTTTTCTCAGAATTGCATGATATAAAGTTGCAATTGTCATAAA
Organism: Opsariichthys bidens; assembly: GCA_037194245.1. Lineage (NCBI taxonomy): Eukaryota > Metazoa > Chordata > Actinopteri > Cypriniformes > Xenocyprididae > Opsariichthys > Opsariichthys bidens. Next base: position 7,733,314 of record CM074292.1, read on the forward strand.
GTTAGAAAATCTAAAATTATGAGCTATAAACTTGCAATACTGAGAAAAGTCAGAATTATGAGATATATAAGAAAAGTTGAGATATAAGCTCACAATTGCAAGAAAAAAAGTCAGTATTGCAATTTTTTATCATGTAATTCTGACTTTATATCTCCCAATTCTGATTTTATAAAACGCAGTTGTGAGTTTAAATCTTGGATTTTTGAAACAAAATTCATTGTGAACTTCAGAATTGTGAGATTCGAACTTGCAAAAAAGTTGAAAGTTTACCATTTTTTACAAGTACAAGGGATTCAAACAACTGTCGCAAAACATGAAAACAGTTGTGGATCATCCAGTAATGTTTACGTTGCTATTTAAATAACATTAAAACTCAAAGTAATCACTTTGGTAATCTAAAACACTTTTCAGATGTAACTGTAATCTGATTACCACCCATTTAAAATGTAACTGTAATGAAATACAGTGACTCAAATTTTGTATTTTAAATACGTCACTAAGTTACTTGTATTTCGTTACTCCCCAACCCTGCCTGTTAACCACCCAGAGCACACTCGAATCCACGTAGCAACACCCTAGCAACCACACAGAGTACCCTAGCAACTGGTAAAAAGAAAGTAAAAGGCGAGCGTGCATTCAAAAACCGTTGCTTCACCATGTTCCTTTAGGAGAGCTTCCAGCATATCCCTACTCGCAAGTGCATAGAAAACAACCTAACAACCACTCCAAGTACCCTAGCAACACCCTAGCAACCACCCAGAATACTCTAGGAACCGCTTAGCAAACAATTCTTTCACTTTCAATCTTTGATCTTTTAAAATTAATTCCAACTCTCTCTCTATAAACTATTTCACTAAAGCTTTTACACTTACTTCAAACTTTCAGGCTAGGCTTTCTCAAGCCAACATTAAAGGTCGTTCACAAACCGTACTAATCTAGTTATTTTTTATATATTAATTAATGTAATATTAATTGATTTATGTAATTTGCATGTATGTAATATACATATTATTTACTTCATGTAAATATTGATGCATTATACATTTATTTAATATGAATATTAATTTAGTAATTAAATCAAAATATCTATGATTACTTATGGATTATTTATTAAATATTATTTTTTATTAAATACACAAATTAAAAAATATTTATTATTGATTCATATTCCATAAGTACATTTTTTTTTACGTCACAGCTTGGACAAATCTTAAATTTTATCTCGATTCTTTTAAAAAAAAAAAACCCAATTCCGCTGTATTTTCTTTGTTTTTTTAAATTGCATGTGCTATAGCATTTGACTGAAACTGACTGATCATCTGGCCTGGGATTTATCTATGTAAAAAAACATGGGCCTAACACATTGATTCATTCAGTTTCTTGAAGTGCCAAATCTCCAGGGCACCGAGACATTGTGAGGTGGTTAACATTACTGCCTTTACAAGCGGTTTTGATGATAACACATGTTCAAAGGATACGTTCAGGATTCCTTTCCGCAAACCAGGCTTCTGCAATACCGTTCATTATAAAAACTAGCAGCGTATGATTTGGCAGTGTGAAATCTAATGCAACGTATTCATATCCTGCATTTATCAAGTGACCGCAGGGTCCTGGAAGTAAAGCGATTGTGTGCTGAATAGCAAACTGATCTGTAATAGCCTGCAACGTGAAATAGTTGGGAGAATGCACTGACAAATTGGAAATTTTGATAAATGATAAATTTCACTGTGTGACCAGGGATTGTAAGCTTTCCAACTCGCTCCTTTGAGCTGAAAAATGTCTAAAATAAGGGCCGTGACACAGTGAGCTGAAAGTGAGCATCTGTCACACGTCGGCTGTAGTCAGAAAAGCAGTTCGCCCAATTCAGCGTGTTGAATCGGGGTTGTCGTTGTGAGAAAGATCACTCTGATCAGTTTAGCGAACGAGTCAGTGATGAAGGCGAACAAAGAGGTCAAGACGGCACAAACAGAAGGCCGTTACAATTTTATCTGATCTTACCTGATAACATATGATAACATGAGCCGCCTTATGTTATCAAACAACATGATTGATATTCATAATGGTTATGTTGCTTTGTTAACATTTGTTAGTTTCATTATTATATACAGGGTTGGGGAGTAACGAAATACAAGTAACTTAGTTACGTATTTAAAATACTAAATTTGAGTAACTGTATTTCATTACAGTTACATTTTAAATGGGTGGTAATCAGATTACAGTTCCATCTGAAAAGTATTTTAGATTACCAAAGTGATTACTTTGAGTTTTAATGTCATTTAAACAGCAATTGGTGATTCTCTGACTCTGACAGTCTGAAAAAGTGGAGTGTTTTCGACTGTTTTCATGTTTTGTGAGTCATTTTATAATTCACTCGTCACTGCAACTTTTTCTCACAATTTCTTTTTTCCCCTCACAATTGTGAGTTTGCATTTCACAATTCTGACTTCTTTTTCTCAGAATTGCGAGATTTAAACTCACAATTGCAAGTTATAAAGTCAGAATTGGGAGATATAAACTTCCAATACTGACTTTTTTTCTTGCAATTGTGAATTTAGTATGTGAGTTTATATCTCCTAATTCTGACTTTTCTCAATATTGTGAGATTATATCTCATCATTCTGACTTTTCTCAATATTGTGAGTTTATATCTCATAATTCTGACTTTATAACTCGCAATTGCAACTTTATATCACGCAATTCTGAGGGAAAAAGTCAGAATTGTGAGATAAAAACTTGCAATGACCTTTTTTGTGTTCGTTCTGCACTTATTAATATTCAAAAGTATTCTAAAATATTTAGATTTAGTTACTAAACTTGAGTAATGTAACGAAATACGTTACAAATGACTTTTTAAAGCATGTATTTTGTAATCTGTAGTGAAATACATTTTAAAAGTAACCCACCCACCCCTGATTATATATATATAGTCTTTACAGTTATCAAGTCAGCTTTTGTCGCCGCTAGTTCTTTGATGTCCACGTGGTGTCACAGCCTTAAAAGAGATAGCTAAGCAGTAAAAAGTTAAAGAATTAAAGTTATATGATTTTAGTGTTATAAAACTCAGTATGTGCCCTGTCACCGTCAGATGTACGCATTTAAAATAGTGAATTTTAATGTTAATCATATATTTTTTTTAATAAATCTGATAGGTTCGCACTCTTCAAGCAGTGGAAGTAAAAGGAAAAGTCCCCATCAGCAAAAATGACTCTGGTGTTCAAACACTTTGAACGGTTCGACATGATAAAATCTAGGCTAGGGAAGAAATAACATAAAGGATATGTGTAGAATCCATAATTTCACACTGTGTTTTTCTGTGCATCCCAAGGGAATGATAATGAGTTTTGCACAAGGACATGAATTACTCCATCCCTGTATTTAGAATTGAAATCTGTTTTTGAATCTTGCTTCGGTTCCTTTATTTGTAAATGCGAAAGATGTCATGAATTGTAACTAGTAGTAATGGTGATTCAGCTCCTTATATTCTATGAAACAGCCAAATGACTCTTAGACATCCATGTTCAGAAATGCTGAGGGCCTCTTAGCGTGTGATGTTATTCTTCAGTGCATGGCTGCCATGTCTCCTGGTTAATGGGCTGGAAGTTTCGTGGGATTTACCGCACAGTCATTAAACCCTGAGATCATCTAAACGGCTGTCTCTAGAGATGGACTGCTCTACAGGCATCAGATAAACCCCAATTAGTTCCCCCAGCTAAGATAAATGGCCATATTTGCATGCCACCTCATTAATATTCCTTAACATTTTTGCCCTGTATTCTGCTTACACTTTTGCCTGTTTTTAATAATTCATCAGATCCTCGTCTTAAAGCTGCACTCGGTGATGTTTTGATTATGTTATTCTGGCCATTATGAAAGTTGTACACACAAGTTTTCATGTTATCTTTTGTAGACCAATGTGCAATGCTTCATTTATTCCAGAACGGACACTGTCGATTAACATGTTTGAGAAATGATGCAAATTTAGAGTGTTATGGCTATTTAGCAACCAATCACAACTTATTAACATTACTTATTTTATTAAATATCCATATGCTTTGTATAATCACAGATGATTTTATGTGCTGTATTTAGTTTCAGTGTTCACTGTACAGACCAAGCGTTAATTGACCGTTCAGTTTGATTGACGGGCGATCTGACCAATCATAACCCTGAATCCGCCATTTAGTCTGACAAAGCAGTCAGAGGAGTTAGTAGATTAAAGTTGGTGAACTTGAATAATTGTGTGCACTCACGTCTTTCTGCGCTGGAAACAACATTCCTTCTGATGTTCATTCATGTTTATTTGATGCTATAAATGAACTAGTATGAAGAGATGATCCGCTTGAAGGAGCGACAGCGATCTGTCACGACACATCAAAGACATACTAGATGCTATTTTTTGTGTAAACTTCTTAAAAAAATTACAATATTTTAAATATGAAACTGTTTCATATTAAAAGTAACCTGCTCTGTCTTGTCTGTTGACGTGTTGCTCCGTGATGTATTTTTCACTGCGTGAGAACATGATGTGTGGCATGAGAGCGCATGGCTTGTCGAACATAGCAACAGTAACTAAAGGGGGCGGGTCTTTGTGAAAAGTCAGTTCTGAGGAGTATTTAAACAGTTGTTTTTTTTTACCCATTATATCATGTCAAACCGTTTATTGTCCAATTAAGACAGTAGTGACCTTTATTTTATGGTCAAGCTCTTTCCATCCGGAAACGATGACAGAATGATCATTTTTGGGTGCACTAACCCTTTAAATGAGTCTAAATATATGACAGAAAAGTGTGTAGTAGACCCATTTCACAAATCCTGAGTGGAGTAATGTAGCATTTATTTATTTTTAGAACTAACAGATGGACAAATCGTAATGTTCTTGTCTAATCATTGTTGTTAATGTCACGCGTCTGCAAACTCTAACATTTGAGAGTTTGCAGATATGAAAGTGTAGCGTGTAGAAAGAGCGTGTAACTAGAGTGGATGATTCAGGATTTAGATGAAAACCCCCCAAACTTTCAGAGTTCCTCAAGTTTATTATGATATCCAGGCACGCAGAGGCATAATTGGTAAGAAAAATTACCAATTGGAAATGAACACAGGGCGAATGTCCAGAATTACTGAGAAAACCACTGACATGATTGTAATTGGGGGCTAGAAATACACTAAGCGCAATAAGGCACCAGTGACAGTGATGAGATGGGATGGTTTCTGCTCCCTGATGTTAGAGACCTCTGCTGGTGAACTGGTGACGGGACTCCTGTGGATGTGACAGTATTTCACGGCTCACTGACGCGCCTATAATTAAATGCCCTGTTAAGCAGCACTCCAGCCCAACACTCGCCATAACAGTCAAACAGTGAATAGAGTCCACTTAATGAATAAACTTTTTAATGAGCTCTCTGGTTTCTCATATACCCATTGGCTGATAAACGATGTGCTTCGTGTTCTTGGTTCATGTCTTAACTGTGCTGCTCTTAATTTAAGCTACCCGCAGTTTGTTCAGTGATTAATTGAAATGCTCTGCAAATGTGTGAGTGACATCTATTTATAGAGTCTGATAGAGTCACACACACACACGAAATGCTTCTCTTTTGCATTCTTTTCTAATTTAATACATTTTTCATTAGAATCCTAAAATTTGGTAATTGCCCATCAAGTGCACACATAGTCCCTTATTCCTTTTTGATCTGAAACCTTTTTTTCCCCCGGATGAAAGGAAGTGATGTTTGGCTTTATTTTGCATTGAAACCCTCATCCCTACTTCATCTGAAGCCTGCTCACTTTAGCCTGTTTATTTCAACATCATTGAAATTTTGTGTTTCACACGTCTTTTTTTTCTGCTTTCCTCTCTGAGTTAACCTTGCTTATTACGGGGTTAAACTTGAGTTGGGATGCTAGAGTTATACACTGTGAAACAATGCAATGTTTTTAGAATATCTAAGAAGAATTTTTAAACCATTTTTTTGTCCAAGCAATTAAAACAGCTTTAGACCCTACTGAGCTGTATTTTGTGGACAACATCTTTCAAATGATCTTGTTTTGTGTTCCACACTGAAGAAAGAAAGTCATAGAGGTTTAGAATGGCATGAGCACATGACAGTAAATGATGACAGAATTTCATTTTTGTGGTGAAATATGTCTTTGAATGAACTGAATTATAGACAGAATGATTTGTGTAATGTTTCACACATCTTAAAACATTAGCTCCATCCAACCATCCTTCTGTCTGTCCATCCAACCATCCATCTCACCATCCATCTGACCATCCATCCATCCATCCATCTGTCCATCATTCCATCTGCCCGTTCATCCAACTATCCATCCATCTGTCCATCCATCCAACTATCCATCCATCTGTCCTTCCATCCAACTATCCATCCATCCGTCCATCCATCCATCTGTCCATCCATCCAACTATCCATCCATCTGTCCATCCATCCGAACATCCATCCAACTCACCATCCATCTTGTCCATCCATCCAACTATCCATCCATCTGTCCATCCATCCGTCCATCCATCTGTCCATCCATCCAACTATCCATCCATCTGTCCATCCATCCATCCGTCCATCCATCTGTCCATCCATCCAACTATCCATCCATCTGTCCATCCATCATCTGTCCATCCATCCAACTATCCATCCATCCATCCGTCCATCCATCCATCTGTCCATCCATCCAACTATCCATCCATCTGTCCATCCATCCGTCCATCCATCTGTCCATCCATCCAACTATCCATCCATCTGTCCATCCATCCAACTATCCATCCATCTGTCCATCCATCCAACTATCCATCCATCCAACTCACCATCCATCTGTCCATCCATCCAACTATCCATCCATCTGTCCATCCATCCAACTATCCATCCATCCGTCCATCCATCCATCTGTCCATCCATCCAACTATCCATCCATCTGTCCATCCATCCAACTATCCATCCATCCAACTCACCATCCATCTGTCCATCCATCCAACTATCCATCCATCTGTCCATCCATCCAACTATCCATCCATCTGTCCATCCATCCAACTATCCATCCATCTGTCCATCCATCCAACTATCCATCCATCCGTCCATCCATCCATCTGTCCATCCATCCAACTATCCATCCATCCAACCATCCGTCCGTCAACCAATCCGTCCATCCAACCATCCAATCATCTGTATCTCCAATGTCTGTCCATCCATTCAACCATCCGGCCATCCATCCATACAACTCACTATCCATTTGTCTATCCATCTGTCCGTCCATCCATACAACTCACTATCCATCTGTCTATCCATCTGTCCATCCATCCATCCATCCATCCGACCATCCATCCAACTATCCATCCATCCGTCCATCCATCCATCTGCCGATCCATCCAACTATCCATCCATCTATCATCCATCTGTCCATCCATCCAACTATCCATCCATCCATTTGTCCATCCATCCATCTGCCCATCCATCCAACTATCCATCCATTTGCCCATCCATCCAACTATCCATCCATCTGTCCATCCATCCAACCAACCAACCAACCATCCGTCCGTCAATCCATCTGTCCATCCAACCATCCATTCATCTGTATATCCAATGTGTGTCTGTCCATCCGTCCATCCATCCATCCATCCGTCTATCCATGCATCCATCTATCGTCCAATCATCCATCCATTCATCCCTCCATCCATCCATCCATCCATCCAACCATCCGTCTGTCCATTCAATGTCCATCCCTCATCCAACCATCAATCCATTCTTCTGTCCATCCGTCCATCCATGCATCCATCTATCGTCCAATCATCCATCCATTCATGCCTCCATCCATCCATCCAACCATCCATCCGTCTGTCCATTCAGTGTCCATCCATCATCCAACCATCAATCCATTCTTCTGTCCATCCAAACATCTGTCTGTCCATCCATCCGCAAAACCTAGCTATTAGGCATTAACCTAGATATGTGAAAGTGTACAGTGTAAAATCTTAAATCTTGACCACTCAGGATTAATTGCTAACCCAGCATAAAGTATGAACGATGTGAAACAAGATAACCCAGGGTTAAATTAATGTAGGGTTAACAATTTCCAGTGTGAAAAGCCCATTACCCTCACAATGACCACCAACATCAACACCAACTGAATTTACCTCTCAATAGTAATGTATTTTGTTTGACTATTTATTTAGCTTGTTGTCATATGAACTCAAGGGGAACAACAGAGCAGATGTTTAAGCCTCCAAACACCAAACGCACCCTCCAATGTACCTAAGACGCTGCATAAGCACTCAATCTGTGATTTTAGCTCCTGCAGGAACTAGTACAAGTGTCATTCAGGTTACACGTGTCCTCTGAGAAGAGCTCAGTTAGCAGGAGAGATTAAACAACGTATTGAGACAACTTGGATGGGGTATTCTCATTACTCTTTATCGTGTCATTTGTCATCCTGCTAGTGTTACTGCAGATTGGCTGTCTGCCTCCAGCTCCTTCCTTTTCCTTCTCTGTTGTCTTCTCCATGGCTCATTTGAATGATTAGAGGACAGAAGGATAAACCGTATGTTGCTATCTCTGTCCTGGCCCATTGAAAAGCGCACACTGTTGTATTTCCTTCAGATCAGTTATAGCAGACCTAGACAAAATCTGCTGACATTTTTGCATTTCATGCACTTTTTTTAAGTCTTGCAAAACTTTAAGTGAGGAACAGATCAAAACTAACGATGTTCACTGAAAATTGTCCTATTTGAAAAATTGTCTATTGTCCTAAAATCTCATTTGTGCTTGTTTATTTGAGGCCAAACACCCTTTTTGGTGAACTATAGTTTTAGACTTTTGATGATATTAGTTAAAAAGAAAGCAATATGTTCAGAAAATTTAAATGAAATGAAATTCTGAAATGCAATTGGAGCAGGTTGTTACAGCAGCTTCATTCTTGCTGTGAATCTACAGAAGTCCTCTTTCATGATTATGTTTGACTTTGGAAATAGGGAAGTGATATAAAGCCGAGTTATCTTGTCCCATCTTTTACTATCGGCTCTGGGAAAATGGTTTCTCCGAAGTGCTGTTACACCCAATGCCTCCCATCAAAATTGTGTTGACGCTGAACAATTTGCTATTCACAAAATGAAGTAATGTGTGACCTCGTAAATACAGTGAGAGAAAAGGGAGTCTGCTTTACTGTCCGTAGAAGAAACTGGGTGATGTGGGAGTTTCACTAAAGTAGTTCGTCTGGCATTTTATTTCTTAAAAGTATTCTAAATATTTTTGTAAATAGCAATAGACTGATTATTTATATATATATATATATATATATATATATATATGTGTGTGTGTGTGTGTGTGTGTGTTTGTATGTGTATATATAGAAAATTTATGTATGTGTGTGTATATATATATATATATATAATTTATTCTTTTTGCTGCATAAATATCAAATGTTATATACAATTTTGCGAATATTGTGTTATTTACTATGAGTAATTTACTGTCATTGCTGCAGTCATTCGCTTTCATTCAGATAAAAGTGTCATTTGGTTACACTTTATTTGGTACCACTTTATCTTTCAATATCATTGTTACACGTTACATGTAGTTACTGTAGTAATAACTATATATTATGCATAATTACATGCAATTAACCCTACACATGTAGTTAATTATTATTACGAGGTACATACATTATTACAGTGTAACACTAACACCTTAAAATAAACTGTAACTCTTTATTTTAAGGTGTCAGTATTACAGTGTAATTATACATTTAAGTACTCAGTAATAATAATTAACTGCATGTACTTACTATAGGTTTAGGGTTAGGATGAGGGTTTGGTTTAGGGTTAATTGCATGTAATTATGCATAATTTCTAGTTATTACTATAGGAAATACATGAAACATGTAACAATGACACTGTAAAATAAAGTGTTACCAAATAAACTGTAACACTTTATTTTACAGTGCCGTAGTTACATTGTAATTACTCAAAAAAAGTACTATTAATTAACTATATTTGCTTACTATACAGTTATAGTTAGGGTTAGGGTTTGGTTTAGGGTTAGTTACTTGTAATTATGCATAAATTACTGTTATTACTATAGTAAGTACATGTAGTAACGTGTAACTACGGCACTGTGAAATAAAGTGTTACCTTATATTTTACTTATAAGGTACCATTAGTTAACATCAGTAAATGTTAAAAAGAATAAAGCTAAATATTATAAATAACATTAATTAATAAAAGATTTGTTAATTTTAATCACGTTAATGTGTATGTGTGTGAGAGAGAGAGATATTAACAGACACCACTTTGATTTTAATAATGTATTAGTAAATGTTATAATTGACATTACCTTATTGTAGCATTACCATGAAAATATGAGTTGTTATATTTATATATAACTATTGAATTTTTATTGTTTTTTTTATTTTATTTTATTTTATTTTATAGTGCCAAACATGTTAGAAATGTTCTCTCTCCACATCAATATCTATCTCGGGAAACTTAGGAAGGAATATTATTTAAGTTTAATTTAAGTATCAGCTTTGTCTCAGATGAACAAATGAACATACTTGAGACAATTGCTGGCATAATGCGAGACTGTAGAGTATAAAATGAAGTATAGCTCATATATATATACAATAGCATTGTGTTCATTTTGTGGATTTACACTCCACAAAGATTAATCTTCAGTGTCTACCCTCACATTTCCCAAGATGTTGCTTAATGCGTTGAACAATGTGCCTGTGAGAACAACGCTCCTGAAGACCATAAATATTGCCATTTTTCTTCTTTCTCTGTGCGAAGCTGAAGCGCTGGGGCTCTGCTGACTTAAATTCAATGAAGGGAGGAAAAAAGGCCTGTGGTCGGTGGGTGCCATTTGTAAAAAAAAAAAAAAAAAATTCCCTCGATTTGAATGAATTCACATGAAATAAATGTTAGAAGTCGTGACAGGTCATTAATATAGTGCTGTGTTGTGATTTAATGAGGGAGCGTTGAAATGCCACGGGAGATTTTTTATTTCTGGTTAAACGCTGTTGTGCTTCCAAAAGTGCTTCTTTTGTTCTCTCACCTTCATAACAAATCTACTGGACTAGCCAACACGGACAACACAAGTGTGTGAAGAGAGGCTTATATGTTTCTGATGAATTGTTCTGGGAAATAGCCCACACGTGAGTTGCATAGACGGAAAACACAGTTTCATTGAACAGTTGCACCACTATAGGGTGAAAAGCCATTTATAAACCTTCAGATGTAGAGAGATGCACAGTAAAGTAATGGAGCGCCAATCACGTTTTCAGTGATCGTTGGTGAGCACTGGTGATGTGGCGCAAAAAAGTTGGACAAATTTTTGTTTTCGGCAATTGACCCTTAGGAGTTTGATTGACAGGCGATCTGACCAATCATAACCCCGAATCCGCTATTTTGTCCGACAAAGCAGTCAGAGGAGTTACTAGATTAACGTTGGACTTGAACTTGAATAATTGTGTGTCCTCACGCCTTTCCGCGCTCGAAACAACATTCCTTCTGATGTTCATTCATGTCTATTTGATGCTATAAATGAACTAGTATGAAGAGAAGATCGCTTCACGACACATTAAAGACACACTAGACGCTATTTATTGTTTAAACTTCTTTAAAAAATTACAATATTTTAAATATGAAACGGTTTCATACTAAAAGTAACCTGCTCTGTCTTATCTGTCAACACATTGTCAGTGTCCTCTTTGCTCTGGGATGTATTTTTCTCTGCATGAGGACATGATGTGTGGCGTGAGAGCGCATGACTTGTCGGACATAGCAACAGTAACTAAAGGGGGCGGGGCTTAGCGAAGGGTCAATTGAGAAGTGATGTGATTATGGCTACTAATAGGAGTTAAGACATTAGGTTAGTTGTAGTTGAATATATGCTACCATTCTAAAGGTTTTTGGGTTACACTTTATTTTAAGGTGTCAGTATTACAGTGTAATTATACATTTAGGTACTGAGTAATGACAATTAACTGCATGTATTTACTGTAGGGTTAGGGTTAGGATGAGGGTTTGGTTTAGGGTTAATTGCATGTAATTATGCATAATTTATAGTTATTACTATAGTAAATACATGTAACATGTGTAACAATGACACTGTAAAATAAAGTGTTACCGGTTTTTGTGTTTAATGCTCAAGGCCGTAACAGTAAAATTCTGAAATATTATTTCAATTTAAATTGAAACTGTTTTCTATATGAATATATTGCTAGATGTCGGATTCCTGTGAAGGAAAGCTAAGTCTTCAGTGTCACATGATCCTTCTGAAATCATTCTAATATGCTGATTTGACGCTCAAGAAACATTTCTGATTATTATCCATGTTGTGCTGCTTCATATTTTTGTGGAAACAGTGATGCATTTTTTTTCAGGTTTCTCTAATGACTAAGAGAGTTCAAAAGAACAGCCTATTTGAAATGTCAATTTTGAGCAATTTAATGTAGCCTTGATGAATATAAATCAAGTTCTGTCAAAAAAAGACAGAGGAGAAGTGAAAACGTTTTAGCCTGTTCTCCGTAACCGACTTCTTTCACCATGTTTTCATGCGTTTTGAGATGTTGCGTAAAAAAGTGCTGTATGGAAATGATGTGCGAATAAAATTTCCAAATTCCCTAAAAAAAAAAATCTTGTTTGCTATAGGTGGATCTATTTTTAATATATTTGATTCATGCATTCTTATATTATTTTCATGAAATGTTGTATTTATGCAGAACAATCACTTTCCCCGGCAGAATTTTCATTCTTAGCTTGAAGGCTGAATCTTGGAAATAGAATGAGTTTCAATTTATTGTAAATTCCTTTCAAAGCAGTGCATCCTCTCTGTGATTTATTTTTATTCAAAAGTAATGACCAGTTTTTGAGTGTTTTTAATGGAACCGATGTCTTGTATAGGTCATGTGGGGTTCCTGGAAAGCAATTGTTCAGAGCTGTTTAGAGCAAACCTTCAGTGCTTTTTCTGAGTTAAAGCGTGGAACCAATTATCCGCGTCCCTTACTGTTAGTTATTTCAAAATAAATGATTCTCTTTGAGTCCATTCCTTCCTTCCTTTTTATTTATTTTTTTTTTTTTTTAGTAGGCCGTTCATCCTTTCAAGTGGTCCTGTAAACATTGGCCAATTAACTTTTTCGGGAATATTTCTAAATCTTTCAGGTGTGGGCAGCATGAAAGGTTTGCTCCGTCTCTGGCATCCACCTATAACATAACTGCTCTTTCTTTCTCATTTGCTCTCCTTTTTGTGACTTTCCTTCAGAATGACGGAGGAGCAGTCAGTTGTTGTAGATGAAAATAAATGAATTTCTTGGTAACACTCTATTTTACAGTGTCATTGTTACACGTTACATGTAGTTAATGTAGTAATAACTATATATTATGCATAATACATGTAATTAACCCTAAACCAAACCCTCATCCTAACCCTAAAATAAGTACATGTAGTTAATTATTATTATTACTCAGTACTTAAATGTATAATTACACTGTAACACTGACACCTTAAAATAAAGTGTGACCAATTTCTTTGCTCCACTAAACAAATATTCCTTGAAATATTCCTATGAATATGGTTTTCACAGTGATGCCATAGAAGAACTATTTTTGGTTTCCAAAGAACCTTTCAGAAACATTTTTTAAAATATAAACATTTACATTTTAAAAATATAAAGATGGGAAAAAAAAAACTGTGCGATGGAAAGATTCCATGGGTGTTAAAGGTTCTTCACGGAACCAATAAAGAGCCTTTGTTTTTAAGAGCGTAGCATCTTTGAAGAGGTTTGGGATCCTGCCCGGGCCTAGACATAAAAAATGTCATCATTTTATGGTACGTTTTCTTTTGGTCTTTTTTTAGGGCATGACAGCACATTGTATTTATGAATTGTTGTAAGGAAAAAAGTTCGTAATTAATAAAAATGATGTAAATAATGACAATTTTCATTATTTGGGTGAATTATTCCCAAATAATGGGGAAGCTGTTTTAAGTAAAGTCAAGTACACTCTTACTGTTGATTCAAGCCAAAACTCTGTTATTAAAATCTTCCATTTTTTAAATTTTGCACATGAATAAGCTTCAGTCAAATCCTCTGGAATGGTTTTGTAGCCTGATTTAAAGTGTCAGTTCACCCAAAAACTGAAAGTTCAGTCATTAATTCCTCACCCTCGTGTTGTTCCTCACCCGTAAGACCTTCGTTCATCTCCAGAACATGAATTAAATGGTTAGCTCACCCCCAAAATGAACGTTCTGTCAATTACCCTCATGTTGTTCGAAACCTGTAACACTTAAGATATTTTCTGATGGAATCTGAGATTTGTTCTTGTGTGTCATTCAGGTCAGGTTGAAGCACCAAAGTGATCGTTGCAAAGGCAGTCAATGGACGGACATATAGCTTAGATTTCATCAAAAAAGATCCTCCACGAAAATCCTCCGGATGTAGAACAACATGAGGGTGAGTAATAAATGACAGAATTTTCATTTTAGGGTGAACTAACCCTTTAAGCTAAAGCAGTAAACGGGGATTTGACTTTGAAGAAAATCGTTTGGAGCTGCTAATATTCGATTATCGAAGATTTTGTCTGCAATAACATTGAGCAAATAAAAGGTGTCTTAAAATAACCCCATTTGCATGTTGAAAAAGCATGCGTCCTCACATTAGTTGGGCATACAGCTCTTCTGCCCAAAAGGGCGATCAATCCTCATAGCTGAAGAGAGGACGAGGTAAACGGCTTCATAACTCTGTATTTGTAAAGCCTTCACACTCTCATATTGATATCCATCTGTCTTGTGTCATAATTCACCAAGCAGAAAGGCAATGCATTTTGAAGCTCTCTAATGATTTTCACAAGCAAATTTGTTGAAATCCTCTCAACGGTTTATTTGTGATATGCTCCTGTGTAGATGTTTCACTTAGCGCAGAGAGCTCATTATATATTTCCAGCACGCAGCGCCGTAACCCATCACCTCTCTGAACTTTATTAGAGCGATTCCCCGCGGCGCTGTGCAGTTTACCGCCGACATTCCTGTTACGCCGGGATTTTAGAATACAAAGAACGGTTCCTTCGGCCGACTTCCATATGCATATGTGCAGAGTATTTGCATGTGTCCTCATAAATATATTTATGTAGGCTAATATAGTGCAACAATAAGTCTATATAACATATTATGCAGCATGACAAAGCTCAGTGTCTTCACGGTAATTCATAGGAATACACAAACTGGCTTGATTTGTGGCATCAAGAGGGGCCCGTGTATCTGCTCTTGGGCTTCAGGCATGGGTTTTCTTAAATTAAATCTCAAACTCTTGATTCATGGTTGCAGTCTGCCCTGCGCTTCTATTACTTTTGTGTCCCCAGCTCAAACATAATGCATAACCAATGGGCATCTTGACAGGCCATAAAGAAATCAGGCGGTATAACATAGTGTGGTTCCTTTAACTTTGTTCCTGTTTTGATTTATCTCCATGTCTTTCTGGGAATCTTAATAAGAACTGGTTAAGATACTAGAGCTGAATCTCCAGACAATCATTCGTTAATGGCTTTTGGATGTCTGTGTTCTTGTGATCGTTTTTTTTGTTTTCCTGCGCCTCTACTGAATCGACAACACCGAGGATTTTTTTTAATCTAGTTGTTGTGAGTTTACCGTGTGAATTGAATGTGAATTCACCTTGGTGCCACAAAATAAAAGAAAGACAATAGATAAACTAATGCAACGACAACAAACAGTGCAGCCGGTGTAGTGATTTTTTTCCACGATCAAATGACTTTGACTGAATTAATTAAAGGTGCGCTTTTTCATTATGCAAAACTCTTTGTCTTTACCATAAGTGAGTCTCTTTTGAGCTTCACTAAATGAATGTTTGCTCAAATGCCAATAAAGATAAAGCAGCAGTACTTTACTGTTTGGTGGTCATGCAACATCAAACATTGATTGCTTTATCAGACCGATGAGTCGGAGATTAATAAATGCAGATCATAAAGCATGTTATCACTTTGAGACTATAAAATATTTACAGATGACTGTACTAAATACCAAATATTATGCTGTGAAAATAATGCTGTATGAACAGCATCCTAAACCTATAGAAAGTACATATAGTTACTTAATATTACTCAGTACTTAAATGTATAATTACAGTGTAACAAAGACACCTTAAAATAAAGTGTAGCCATGGTTTGTGTATATATATTTTTTTTTTCAGTTATATAGATATACGTTTAAATATACGTTCTGAAATTAAATTTTTTGTATATTTTAGTTTGGTTGCACTTTATTTTACAGTCCTGTTCCGCATGTACATACCATGTGCTTACTATAGTTGCAATAACTGGGTAATAATTAGGTACTAAACCTGAACCTACACCAAACCTTAACCCATGTAGTTTCCTTATGTTATCCAGTACTTTCTTAGGTAAGGACACTGTGTTCCTATGTACAGGTTTCCTTAGTTTGACACACATGGCTTTTCCATTTTTTGCTAAATTAATAATGACACGGTGTTACATATATATATATATATATATATATATATATATATATATATATATATATATATATATATATATATATATATATTATATATACATATACATATACATATATACATATATACATATACATATATACATATTTACATATACACATATACATATACATATATACACATACATATAAGTAAATATATACATATACATATACATATACATATACATTTATACATATACATATACATATACATATATACATATGCATATACACATATACATATACATATACATATACATTTATACATATACATATACATATACATATATACATATGCATATACACATATACATATACATATACATTTATGCATATACACATATACATATACATATACATATACATTTATACATATACATATACATATACATATATACATATGCATATACACATATACATATACATATACATATACATTTATACGTATACATATACATATACATATATACATATAGCAATTTATAATTATAAAACATAATATTTAAAGTAACAGAGATGGCAGACCTTCCCTATTGTAATAATGAAATGAAGGCTTGAAGGTTTAATCAGACAGTAATGATTTCTCGCGTATAATGAAGTAAAATTGCTGATAAACATTAATCTGGGCTGGAAATGATGTGTTTTTCCCAAATGTCAGTCAAGGTCATGTATTATAATTGTAATTTCTGGATCTCGTCACAGTTCTTATTTTGTCGAGCCCTGCATAAATGTAATAGATGAAAGATATGCAGAGATTTCCGTTGTAGTAAAAGGGTATTTTAACTGTTCTTTTGTGCAGTGTTGTTTAATAAGGACAAAAACTACTTCCTCAAAACTAGTCAGAAGAAGTGCATTCAGAAGCAAATTGGTTCAACTCCCGTTTCATTCCACTTTTCTCATCTTCCCAGAGTTTTTCTCATTCCGTTCACATGATCGATCCTCTCCTCCGTCTATCCAACCTGTAGTTCTTTGAAAACATATTTTCCTTCTCCGCGTGCTACTCCCTTGACAGAAATCCCAGCCCTGCATCTAATAGTTGCAGCAGCAGCCAGAGGGAAGCACGTATCCGTCAAGACTCCAGCGGTGTCACGCCTCATCTAAATAAATCAGCGAGCAGTGCTTCATAGCACAGGAACAGAGGAGACTGCCTCAAATCAGCTCCAGTATTGGCAAAACCTCTCCATTTCCTCCAATGCTCAGCCTAGACATGGTTAACCTACCATGTCCTTCCATTGATTATCTCCTTTTGTCCTTGTCTTTCTGACTCCCTAATCCCTTAAATCTCATTGGAGCAGGAGTTTTGATGCTCTCCTCGTGTGGCATGTCATTTGTTTTGTCTCGAAACTACAAAAATGGAGACTAGTTTATTAAGTTTAAAATGGAAAGTAGGAATCATCAGGTGTGTTGAACGCATTCATATTTTATCAGTTATTTTAAATATGTTTGTTAATATTTATGTTTATATGTTAAATTCTATTAAATGATCTAATTAACAATAGAAAACTAGGGTTAAATTAGGGTCCGATTCTCACTATTTTCTAACTATTAACTACTACTTTTGCCTCAATAAACACCTAATTATTGCTTATCAATAGTTAGTAAGGTAGTTTTTAAGTTTAGGTATTGAGTGGGATTAAGGGATGTAGAATATGGTCATGCAGAAGAAGACATTATTATGTGATTTATACGTTCTAATAAACAGCCAATGTCCTAGTAATGCATGCTAATAAGCAGCTGGTTAATAGTGAGAAGTGGATCCTAAACTGAAGTGTTACCATAAATTAAAAGTAATTATATGACAAATTGAGACAAATATGATAATGAGACTATGCTTTGTTATATTGTAACTCGCCACAGTGCATTGTGGGATTGCTTTTTCCTGATGCTACCAAATTAGCTATTTTTAGAAGGCAGCAAACTCTTTTTGGAGCAGCTTGTAAAATGCCATAAAATGGTGTCCATGTAGGCGGCTCACTAGGTTTTAGGGAAGAGCCCTTGTGTGTCGGGTAAGACAGCACAGACACATTTATCTGCCACTTTACAGCCACAATGATGGGCAATTCATTACAGAGCTGCGTTTGGATATTAAACATGAGAGAATCAGTGAATCTCTGGCTGTTTACTCGGTTAATGCCGTCTGATTTACTTCATTACCTCCTGCAGCGGCAGGTTGACGTACACCTTCAGTGTGAAAGAGTGTCTGTCTGCCTGGGTAATTGTTTAACCTCATGAATAAGTTAAGCCCTGCTATTGATGATGTTGAAAATGTCGCGCGGCAGTCTGTTTCGAGAGCTCTGCTACATATCGGTATTTTGTAGTATATTTGAGTCTTTAATGAGCGGCATTCTCCATTTGTGTAATATATTAGTGTGTGGTCAATAACAGCATCAGTCCTGTAATGAATAGTGCTGTTATGGTGGGGTAGGGGGAATACAATTGATCATCTTGTTTTTCACGCCCTATAAGGTGTTATTGATTAACCGCAGCCTCTGTAGTTTGAATTCTTCTCGCATTGTGTACGTGTGAGCTAAGCTTATCAGATAATAATCAGATCGGCGTTCAACTGATCCTTCGCAAACAGTTTGATTGACAGGCGATCTGACCAATCGTAACCCCGAATTTTGTCAAGCAAAGCAGTCAGGAGTTAGTAGATCGAACTTGGTGTGTACTCACTGATTTGTAAATGAATCGAATGAATCAGTTGATCCAGAATCCTGAGTGATTCGTTCACTGACTCACTCAAATTCAACCCCATCGACTCCACGATCCATGACTCTGTTTATCAAACGAATCTATTATATGACTTGAAATATCGCTCAAGGACCCCTTTTATGATCATTTTATGCCACTTTTGCTTCACATTTGAAGTTCACGTTCATTTTTGAAGTTCATTAAAGAAAAGGTTCAGGAACTTTAAATTTAAATTGGAACAAAAAAATTGGTGCAGGGTTTACTGTGCAACAATTTTCACTCAGAATATGGTCGTAAATGTCACAATTAATTACAAAGAAATGCCAAGCAACACATTGAATTAAATATGAAATTTTGAAGTAGAAAGACTGAAATAGCAGTCAAACAATCTTCAAAAACACTTTCACAATCCAACGAATTACAAAAGAATGAAGTCAAGTTCTTTCCTGCTTTTTGTTTTCGCCCTGTACCGTTTCTCTCTGAAATGTCACGTTATGGAAGCAAAATGGGATTTAACAGAGCTTCCTGTTGACTTCAATTCACAGCCAACAGCAGGTGAGATAAACTTCTTATTTTAGGGAAGAGAAACTTGTTTCTTTTTTCTTAAATATGTGTTGAACTCTTCCAGTCGTGGACAAAACGTTCCCTCACCTCCCAGCACAATCATATCAAATCATCTTTAAATAAGGAGGTTTTGCCAGCGGACCTGTTGAACGGCGCGAACACTCAGAGATGCGGGTGTCTGTCGCTGAGGAGCCGCCACGAGAGCGCGAGATAATTGGCAGAGACAGAGTACCATTTGGTGCCTCTGGGGTTGTTTGAAAGTAATTGGATTTTCCCTTAGACCATGGGGAATTGAGGAGTGCTCGGAGAGGAAAGGAGCGTGGACAACAGTGTACTCGAATCTGATTGAAAAAGAAGCAGGATGGCTCTTCCATTACTGCAAAACACCTTCCCTCCCCGAAGAGTTTTTCTCTCATAGATTCGGTGTGTCTTTCTCTCCTTGCATTGTTGTCTTCTGTTGCTGTTATTTTGAGAAGAGAGGATGAAACCAACCAAGCGATTAGTAAGGGTTGACCGGTTTATCTTGAATCACCCCCAACTAATTATTTTCATTAGTTTTAATTGAATTCGGTTTCATTTTTATAATAATTTTGTATTTAAAATGTACTTATTTATCTCAATTATTTTTATTGTTTAATTTCATATTTATTAATGTTGTATCATGTATGATGTATTGTAGCTATAATTTTTTATGTATTTATTTATCACAAATATTTTAATTTGTTTTAATTTAATTCTATTTTATATTTTTTATTTAAATTGATTAATTGTCATAAATGCATTTCATTTGTATGATTTATTATATTTTCATTTAATTTATTTAAAATGGATTTATTGATTCCATTCATTTATTCCATTTATTTTATTTTTATTTAAAATACATATTTCTTTCTTTTTCTTTTTTCTTTTCTTTTTTTTAACTTTAAAGCATCGGCAGACATATGAAACCGTTTCATATTTAAAATATTGTAATTTTTTAAAGAAGTTTACACAATAAATAGCGTCTAGTGTGTGTTTAATGTGTCGTCGCAGATCGCTGTAGCTCCTCGTGAAGCGATCATCTCTTCATACTAGTTCATTTATAGCATCAAATAAACATGAATGAACATCAGAAGGAATGTTGTTTCAAGCGTGGAAAGACGTGAGTGCACACAATTCTTCAAGTTCAAGTTCACCAACGTTAATCTACTAACTCCCCTGACTGCTTTGTCAGACAAAGTGTGGCGGATTTGGGGTCATGATTGGTCAGATCGCCTGTCAATCAAACTGCCGGCGAAGGCTCAATTACCTTCTGAATTGGTTCAGTTTCATATACTGTGATGATTACATGTAATTAAAGGTTTCAGATGAAATCAGGGCCGATTTCTTTTCTCCCACTTTACCCACTACAGTCACACTGACCATTCCCAGTGCACATGGAGAATCCCATCATGTTCCTGCAGTCTTCATCGTAGGCTTGCTGTGGTAGACAGTGTTGCCGGTGTGCGGCTGTACACGGATTACATTACTCGGCCACCGCCGGAGTGAATCAATACTGAATTTATTTAAGCTGGACAATGACATTATTTTCTTTAAGAGCTGCTGTGCAGCCAAAACGTATTTGCCACTTATTACTGTAAAGCTGCTTTGACACAATTTGCATTGTAAAAAGCGTTATATAAACTGTCACCGCACTGTTGTTTTGCGTTTTTTTTTTAAATAGAAATATTTAGTAAATAAATTTAGTTCAGTTGGACAACAGATGCTACATTTATAATCTGAAAGTGCCTGCTCTGCTCCATATACAGCTCGAGCTGCAGGTCAGATTTCTGATACTGATCATGTGACAACAAACGCAACAAACACGCCCATGCTGTCTTGCTTTCGGAGTCGGACGCCTGCTGTTTGGGAACAGTCATGGAAGACGGGAAGGTAATTGACACTTGGCCTGCAGTTTGATTGACAGGCGATCTAACCAATCATAACCCTGAATCCATTGATTGATTGATAAGGAAGATTTTGTGGGTAACACTTTACAATAAGGTTCATTAGTTAGGTAATGTATTAACTAACATGAACTAACCATGAGCAATACATTCGTTACTGTATGTACTAATCTTCGTTAACGTTAGTTAATGAAAATACAGTTGTTCAATGTTTGTTCATGTTAGTGCTTTAACTAATGAACCTTATTATAAAGTGTTACCATTTTGTGTAAGCAATTTTAACTTAATATGGCAAAAGTGGATTTTATAGCACTCAGCACATTGGGTTTTCTATATATGGATTTTCTATATCTACAGAGCCCGGGAAGTCACCTCGGGGAGCAAAAAAAATCAAGACCCGCAAATCCGGGGCCAGTTTTGAAATTCATCCCCTCAGTTTATGAACCGCACTCTCAGATTCTTAAATTGTTCCCTCGGTTTAACAAATTGCACTATTTGGATTAATAAACCGTACCCATGAATTTCCAATCTATGCGTTCAGTTTTGTAAAATGTACCATTTTTCAATCCATACCCACAGATTTAGAATCCGTGCTCATGCTTTAGCAAACTCTTCCCTGTTTTGTGTCCCGTCCCTCATTTTAGAAATCCGCTCTACCGACACAAGAATAGAACAATCTCCCAGTTCCGTTAACACATCTTTCTCTATATTGTTTAATTGTGTATTATTAAGTTGAATACAACTATCTTAAATTCATGCTTCTTGGTTATAATTTGGCGACGGGCTGAGACAACGATTTATTAAAAAAATTATGTGTCTTAATCTTTTCCATCTATTTATTTGTGAATACTCAGTTTTTATAAACAGGGGTTGTGCTGTCAATACGAAACACATTATACCAGCACTTTTACTAAAATTTCATGATTTATCACATTTTTTATTTTGCCAAATCAACATAATATTTTGAGTTTTTGTTGATTAAATCAATCGTCTTTGTTGCATTAACTCATTTTTAATTTCATTGAACTCAATTTTAAGGCAACCAAGTAACTTACTTTTTTAAGTTAAACCAACAATGAATTGATTTGAGTTCACTGTCAGCTGTGTCGTTTATCACCTCATTTGCATCTGTATTTAAGTCCACCACATCGTCAGTGTTACGTGAGCGTAAAACTCTTTGTTTGGATTCACCTTTATGCCTTTGGATTTATTGAAGACTGAATTCTCTCTTCATCATCATGTTTGTGTTGGATCATCTACACAGCGTTGTGACGAAATCTATACATAATACATCAAGCGTTTCCATGACAACCTTCATTTCGGCCAAGGATAAGCCTCCATTCATTACTCAAAACCATAAGATTTATTATTAATAATAATCATAATTATTAATAATCATTAGAGCCAATGGGTGCTCAATTTGCAGAAACAAGAGATCGTGCTCCTATTTTTTTGTTAATTTCTATTTTAATTTAAGTTATTTATTTTACAGTTATTTATTTATTTAAGGCGTGACACGATGCATGACTGCAGAAGCAAAAATCATAGATCTATGATAGTTTATATAGTTTTGCAGTATAAATCATCTACTGTTATTTTCTGGAAAGGATCGCTGACGTCTCTTTTAGTGCATGAAACATTTGGGATTGAACATGAGGGTGAGTAAATGATTTGTATATAAAAACAGTTCCTTCGTTTGTTCGTTCAATTCATCTTTTTATTTGTTCAAGTAGTTTATCTTGATTTTTTTTTTTTTTTTTTTTTTTTTGGCATGACTTTAAGACTTCAGAGGAACAAATCATTTGCATTTCTATGATAACTTGTTATTTTTCATCAGTTTTGCAGTATAAACGGCCTTCCGCTTTAATTTTATGGGAGGAAAAAGCAGCTTAACATCTCCTTTAGTGTTTCATGGAAGAAAGAAAACATCTGAGATTGGACTGTAACTGAAACAAGGTTTATTTTTAGATAAGCTATCTTGTCAAATGCATCTTTTTTTTTCTCTTTTCACTGAAGCACAGCAACTCTATATAAAACAACATCATATCTGATGTGCAAACACCCCGTGGCTCATGTTTCTTCCCCTCACTGCTTTCTCTTTTGATCTTGAACCAGAGGCTGCTCATTCTGCACTGTCATGTTTGCTCTTGTCCTCTAGAGCGCCCTCTGGTGGTTATTTGTACATGGCTGCAGCTCCTCCAGGAGCTGGAAAACAGCTGTGGGTTTTACCTGGGAAATGTGGCAGGAGGCTGAGACACAGTTTATCTGCCATTACTGAAGCGGCAGTCACACTTGACTTCACACTCCCACAGCAATTCTCATGACGTCCCAGTGAACTACTGATGTGAGACATCTTAACATAGAGAGCCAGGGCTGGGTAGGTTACTTTTAAAATGAATTTCACTACAGATTACAAAATACATGCTTTAAAAAGTCATTTCTAGTGTATTTCGTTACATTACTCAAGTTTAGTAACTAAATCTAAATACTTTAGAATACTTTGGAACACTAATAAGTGTGGAACAAACACAAAAAAGGTCATTGCAAGTTTTTATCTCACAATTCTGACTTTTTCCCTCAGAATTGTGTGATATAAAGTTGTAATTGTGAGTTATAAAGTCAGAATTATGAGATATAAACTCACAATATTGAGAAAAGTCAGAATTATGAGACATACTAAATTCACAATTGCAAGAAAAAAAGTCAGTATTGCAAGTTTATATCTCCCAATTCTGACTTTATAACTTGCAATTGTGAGTTTAAATCTCGCAATTCTGAGAAAAAGAAGAAATGCAAACTCACAATTGTGAGGGGAAAAAAACAAATTATGAGAAAAAGTTGCAGTGACGAGTGAATGATTCAATGACTCTCAAACAACTCTCACAAAACATGAAAACAGTCGAAAACATGAAACGTAACACTTTTCAGACTGTCAGAGTCAGAGAATCACCAATCGTTGTTTAAATGACATTAAAATTCAAAGTAATCACTTTGGTAATCTAAAACACTTTTCAGATGGAACTGTAATCTGATTACCACCCATTTAAAATGTAACTGTAATGAAATACAGTGACTCAAATTTTGTATTTTAAATAAGTAACTAAGTTACTTGTATTTCGTTACTCCCCTGTAGAGGGCAATATGGGCTTTGCGTGATAACGGCCATCCGAGAACCAAATAACTTTGGTGTTTTTCCCCGAAACTCTCACCTCACGCATTGAAAGTTCCCGTTTCACATAATGAAGCCGGATTGCGGATTGACAGGCGAGTGTGTTTTTATTGACCGTAGGGTGTTGACTGTGCTGTTGGGAAGGTCGGCGCTAACACAGCAGAGTTGTATATAACCTGCAATGTTTTGTTTCCTCCGGTCTGACCTCTGACCCCATAAATCTCTGTGAGCTGGGATACCTGTGGTCACGCTGGCTAAGTGATTGATTGTTAGGTTGAAAGCCCATCCTTTATACAGCCTTTCTGAGCTGTTTGGTATTCCGCTGGTCTCTCTGAAGGGGAGCGGGCGTAGAGCCGGCAGCATGGGGTCAGCGCAGAGAAGGACTTCCTTCAGATGCAGCGCACACACAGCACACAGAATTTAATTTGACAATTTGCATGTTTCTCTTTACTTATGGGTGTTTTTGAACCTCTGCACTCCTTAAAACACTTTTCACTCTTAAAACACAGTTTTATATAGTGTGTGTATATACTGTACACCCATCACAGTGTTTTTTTTTGTTTTTTGTTTCTAAATACACACATAATTACATATTTTCAAATACTTTTAGCATAATTTGAAACTTATAATTTACATATAATTTGTTGATAAGTATATTCTGTACAAGCTCTGATTTATATTTGTAATATATGCACAAAACCTGTTTTTATTTTCTCACAAATTATGTATTTTTAAGTTATTTCACTCTTTAGATTATCATTGTTTTAAACATGTAAATAGTAATAATTGAACTTTTTTGTGATGGATGCATTTGTATATAAAATAAATTAATATAAAATATTTATAATAAATATATAAATAATTATGGTTAATTATACATTTTTATTTAAATTAATATTTATTTATTGAAAATCTTGGCCTCTAAACAAGGGCAGTAAAATATCTCAATTATTATTATCGATAATAATACTTATAATGATGAGTATTATGATATTTATAATGGATACATTTATATGTAATAATAAATATTAATTTAAGACTGAATTTAATTGAAAATTGAAAATATGGGTATCAAACAAAGGCACTATAATCTTAAATAAAATGATAATACTAACAATAATGTAATAGATCATATTTTTATGATGGCCATGTTTATTAAAATATAATTTATTGTTTATTATAATTCAATTATATTATTTGTTATTGCTAAACAATTAAAAGTGATATGTTATTTAATTAATATATTTATTGATAAAAATGTGTATAAATGTATTTTAAGATTAAAATGGGTCAGTAAAATCTAAAATATAATGAAATATAAATATGAATGATGAAGGCATGGTGAAACGCTTCTAACACCATTTTAATGTGACCTTCATATAACAAAAAGAAAAATGTGGCAAAGCTCTTGAAATAACAATCAACCCCTGGGACATAAAAGTGCCCAAAATTGGGGAAATGGATTTATGAATGAATTAGCATAAATTGGTTTTGCTCTTGTTTCATGAATGAGGCTCAGTGAGTCAGTGAGCTGTTAACTCGATTCAGCTCTACTGATGACCGGTTTTGTGGATCGGTTCAACATGGAAGAAGTCCACCTCAAAGGATTGGTCATTTTTCATCATTATATCAGTTGAAGGTGTGCCGTCAAACACATATAATGTCCTTTAACCCACATTTTCACCTTGGCCTCGATCTAACAGCTCTGCTTTTCAAAGATCCACTCTGCAGGAGAGAAGACCTGTTATCCTTATCAGCAGTCATCTGGATATCGATCCCTCGACAGCGTCTCCACTGTATCCTGTCTGCGTCTGATGACAGCCTGCCAGCAGTCGCCACTCTCAGTTTATGAACCAGTCATTTCATCTGCTTATTATACACTCAGAACAAACGGCTGTGCGTGTCACTGTATGCTGACGTCCACAGGGTGAGATGCTGCTGTATTTCCTCAAGTGCCTCTTTATTCCTAATGCATGCAACTTTTTAAAAGGCTCCAGGTGAAAGTTTCCTGCATGTGACAGGATATTTAGAGTGCGTCGCATACGTTATCCCCAATCGGGTGTTTGTGTGCCGGCAGATGATACACTGGATTTCTGAAAGCCCTCGGGAGCAACTAGACAGCGTTGCGCTGGGTGTTTGTAAGGCAATTACAGATGACTCGGAAGAGCGTGCTGACTCGGGTGTCTGCACTTTATCTGTGAAATTTCTCCTTCCTATCCGATAATCATCTGTTTTTTGCTTTGGCTGGAGGAAAGCAGTTATCTTAGGTGACAGCAAACACAAAGCACAATATGACACACAATCAAAACAGGAAATTTGTTGCACAATATGGCCAGTGTTTTGCTAATTTCAACCACATGCCATCTCTTTACTAAACCCCGCCCTCACAAGGCTTGCCAGCCAACCCAGAATGACTTAAAACGACTGACAAACAGAGATCTATCTGTCTGTCTGTCTGTCTGTCTAACCAACCATCTGCCTGCCCGCCCATTCATCTATCCATCCATCATCCATCCATCCGCCTATCCATCCATCCGCCCATTCATTCCTTCATTCATTCATCCATCTGCCCATCCATCTATCCATCCATTCATTCATCCATCCATCCATCCATCCACCCATTCATCTATCCATCTGTACGTCCGCCCACCAGCCCATTCGTCTATCCATCCATTCATTCATTCATTCATTCATTCATTCATTCATTCATTCATTCATTCATTCATTCATTCATCAATCCATTCAATCATCCATACATCCGCCCATTCATCTATCCATCCATCCATTCATTCATTCATCCATCCGCCCATTCATCTATCCATCCATTCATCCACCCATCCACCCATTCATCTATCCATCCGTACATCCACCCACCAGCCCATTCATCTATCCATCCATCCATTCATCTATCCATCCATCCATCCATCCATCCATCCGCCCATTAATCTATCCATCCATCCGTCTATCATTCATCCATCCGCCCATTCATCTATCCATCCATTCATCCATCCATCCGTCCATCCATCCATCCATTCATTCATTCATCCATCCAGCCTATTCGTCTATCCATCCATTCATTCATCAATCCATTCAATCATCCATCCATCCGTCTATCCATCCATCCACCCATCCGCCCATTAATCTATCCATCCACCATCCATCCACCCGTCTATCCATTCATCCATCTGCCCATTCATCTATCCATTCATTCATTCATTCATTCATCCATCCGCCCATTCATCTATCCATCCATTCATCCATTCATTCGTACGTCCACCCACCAGCCTGTTTGTCTATCCATCAATCCATTTATTCATCCATTTGCCCATTTATCTATCCATCCATTCATCCATCCATCTGTCTATCCATCCATCCGCCCATTCATCTATCCATCCATTCATCCATCCATCCATCCGAACGTCTATCTGTCCATCCATTCATCCATCAATCCATCCATCCATCCACCCGCCCATTCATCTATTCATCCATTCATCCATCCATCCATTCATACATCTATTTATCTATCTATCTGTGAAATATCTACTGCATTTACTGTAACTTTGTTGTCTGTGTTCTTTGTATTGAGCAAAGAGGTCAATGTGTGACATTTAGATCCTTTATTGCTCAGACATCCTTGCGCTCTGTGAATTCACAGGTCAGAGTTCATCAGATGTCTAAGTTCTTTCTCTCTGGGTGTAATTGTTAGCATATGCACAGACGTATGCGGATCACTGTGATGTATTTACGGATTTGCTCGTTCATCTCTCAACATGGGCTCATAAGGCATGAACAGATGGTGCACATCAACATATGATGTAGATGAAAAATTAATTCACTGAAGGCTTTCCAAAACGGAGAGGATAGTTGGAGCGAGGATCTTCAAAAACAAAGACTTTCCCAGAAAAGAGCTGAATTATTCAGGACTTCAAGGGTGGTAAGAGCGGTGCGTTTAACATGAGAAGAAACACGTTATGTCACAAACATCACTAAAAAGACCTTCATCATTTGTATCCACGGTGTGTCTAAAATGGACATGACAGAATGGAAGAATAACATCATAAGATGGTCAATCAAAAGCAGTTAAATAAAAAGACGTGTATAACAACAAAGATTGGATCTAAAACATCTTTAAAGCAAGGAGTGGCTGAGATCTAACTTGACAGCACACACTTGAAGCATTGCTTGACTTTAACATCATGCTGTGAACAAGGCGTATGGGCTGTTGAAATGTTCACATTTAAAATGAATGTTGAGCGTAAAGGAGGCAGGATTTGAGGGATGTAATGTTGTAGGGCTATTGGTGTATAACTCCTCCAAAACATTTTGTGGTAATAACCCCATGTCGCTGTTGCTTAGATTCTAAGATCACATCAAATCCAGCCAAGTTCAAAAATGAAAATTATTCCACAATTTACTCACCCTCCAGCATCCAAATGAAATTGAAAATGTCGGAACAAGCGGGAAACAGTGAATAACACCTAAGTTTACTTCCACAGTCATTTCACACTAAAAGCTACGTACATTGTAGTGTAAAATACTAAAACCTAATTATAAAATTTAAAATTAACTTACCAAACTTCCAGATATCCACGGAGTGAAACGGCCAGACATCCGTGAGTGAGCTGCTGCAGTTTTGCTCTGACGTAAGAAAGGGGGTGTTGTTTACATCAATGCTGTATTATTGCCTGGCATATTACAGCCAAGTTACAGCAAGGTTACAGCAACACTAAAATGTGCTGTAAAATGTTCCCGCTCAATCAAAATTATCCAGAATGCAATGAAAATGACAGTATTGTACTGTATTATAAAATGCGGTATTGTACTGTTGGTTTTTACAGTAATGTGCTGCTAAATCCACAGCGACATTTAACTGTGCACGCTAATGCAGGGATACCAAAACCCAAAAACACTGCTGAATATGAAGCAAGCCAAAGGCAACAGGCACAGGTTCGGTGGTATGGGTAGGTTAAAGCTGGGTTAGGGCCAACAATGTTATCAAACACATGTAATTACAGTACAAGTACAATGTAAAAAAAAAAAAAATTTAATGTTAGTAGGACCAAAATATCTCTCATTTGACAGAATACATCTGTATTTGTCTTATTGAAGCATTCATAAATCATAAACTCATTCTTGATGCCTGCCTGTATATGATGTTCAGTTCATTGGTATAATATTGACCATCAGTGGTCAGCACCTCTCAAGAGGCTTCACTATAGGGTTTATTGATTGAACCAACCAAACAGGGACATTCAGTCAGTGTGCAACATCATATCAATCATGTCATATAAACTTGCGCTGTGCAAAGTGTGCATCTCCAAGATAATGTCTTCACTTGGCATTGCTCTGGTGAGTGAATGTAAAACTCTTGCACTGCAGCAGATGGAGGAAGCGTCTCTGAATCATGTGGTTTCTCTTCTGTTAATGCTGAGCAAATTTCACAGATACTCTGCACTTTAAAAGTTATTTTTGTCTGTCTCATTGTGATGTTTCTTTGAAGTAATCGACACTTCGACGGCAGTTTGATTGACAGGCGATCTGACCAATCATAACCCCGAATCTGCCATTTTGTCCAACAAAGCAGTCAGGGGAGTTAGTAGATTAACGTCGGTGAACTTGAATGGACATCAGAAGGAATGTTGTTTCAAGCGCGGAAAGACGTGAGTACACACAATTCTTCAAGTTCATGTTTATTTGACGCTATAAATGAACTAGTATGACGAGATGATCGGTTCACGAGCCGCTTGAAGGAGCGACAGCGATCTGTCACGACACATTAAAGACACACTAGACGTGTGACACTAGAATGTTTTAAATATGAAACTGTTTCATATCAAAAGTAGCCTGCTCTTTTTGCTCCGCAATGTATTTTTCACTCCGTGAGGACATGATGTGTGGCGTGAGAGCGAATGGCTTGTCGGACATAGCAACAGTAACTAAAGGGGGCGGGACTTTGTGAACGGTCAATTTGTATGGTCCAGACGTTTAATATTGGCGCTTTCCTTGTCAACCGCAAACCAAATGGTCTAGATGAATTTCAGCCCTTTAAAGCCTGCTGTATCATATTTGATATGCAAATGTTTAAAGCATCTAAATGATTCCTTTTATTCGTTTTTTTTATTTACTGTTATGCATAAATATTGTCAAGGCTCATGGAAGTTCAAAGCACGTCGAGAAGGATAAAGAGACTAAATAGTCTTTAATAGTACGTCCACACAGAACAAAGTCAGATAAAGGCAGGCTGGCAACTAACAATCCACATAATACAGACAAATGAGTATAAAAACAACACGGATGAACAGGATCACACAATCAAGACAGCAAATGAACACAAGGACAGAAAACCAAACTAAGCTGAATATTGAAGTTAGTATTTTTTAGTATTTACTAGTTTGTTTTTTTTTTTTAGTTTTTACTAATATTTTAAGATGAATTATTACTGGATTGAAGTCATTTAGGTATACTTGATTATCCATACATGTATTTTTTAGAAAAATCATGTTAAAAAATAATAACTATCTATTGGACCTTTGAGGAACAATTATTTTTTCATCTTTCAATCATCATTTTGTTGTATTTCATTATCATGATATGTTTTACTCCACCAAAATAAAAACCGCAAAGCTTTGATCATAAATCTAAGAATTTGTATATATTATTTTACTAAGACATTTTATTAGGAGAAATAGAAAGTTGGGAAAAGTTTCTTTTAAAATTAATGTGTTACAATATTGCTCCCTAAAAGTGCGTTACTTAGTTACTTTTTATGGAAAGTAATGCGTTACATTACTTTTGTGTTCCTTTTTCCTCATCTGGGCTGTTTGTTTGTTTTTATGACAACAAAAAAATGTTCTATTTTTGATAAATGTTAAAGCTCTTTCACACCAACAGAGATTAAAGGCTGATTTCTACTTCTGCGTCTTCTACGCCGGAGCCTCTACACCGTAGGCCATGCGTCTGTTTTCATTTACACTTCTGCGCCGTTGTGCAACATGCAGACCGCCAGTGTCCACGATCATGTTGAGTATCAAGGCAAAAGTCGAAGAAGCAGCAGCTTGACATGTACGTTGTTAGAGAAGCTTCAGCAGTGATGGCGGTAAATAGGCAACGACTTTTGTTGCAGTTTGATGGCGCGTCCTCTGAAACGGAACGTTTTTCATTCCTACGCTCGCTCCATGACAGTTTTTTGACCTGCGGGAGGGGTTCTAGCAGGCCAATCACAGCGCTTGCGGTCTGTGTAGAGTTGACACATTGTTACATTTTTGAAGAGGTGCACGTCAGGCTACGCCATAGGCTACGCACGCTTCACACAGCCGTTGCTACGGCGTACACTCGACACAGAAGTATAAATCAACCTTAAGCCTCAGGCTGAAGGAAATGCAAATTCACATCTGTACAGTGGCCGTAGAAATATCAGCATCTACACCAAGTTGTACGTTTTTGCTCAGTTTGGGCCTGTGAATAATATTAAGGTGCTTTTTCCTCCTTGAGTATGAGCTCCATATTCTCCATATATGTCACACTATATGAGCCATCAGGGCTGGGTAGGTTACTTTTAAAATGTATATCACTACAGATGACAAAATACATGCTTTAAAAAGTCATTTGTAACGTATTTTGTTACATTACTCAAGTTTAGTAACTTAATCTAAATACTTTAGAATACTAATAAGTGTGGAACAAACACAAAACAGGTAATTGCAAGTTTTTATCTCACAATTCTGACTTTTTCCCTCAGAATTGCGTGATATAAAGTTGCAATTGTGAGTTATAAAGTCAGAATTATGAGATATAAACTTGCAATGTTTAGAAAAGTCAGAATTATGATAAACTCACAATATTGAGAAAAGTCTGAATTATGAGATATAAACTTACAATATTAAATTCACAATTGCAAGAAAAAAAAAATCAGCATTGCAAGTTCATATCTCCCAATTCTGACTTTATAACTTGAAATTGTGAGTTTAAATCTCTCAATTCTGAGAAAAAGAAGTCAGAATTCAGAGGGGAAAAAACTAATTGTGAGAAAAAGTTGCAGTGCGAGTGAATTATAAAATGACTCACAAACAACTATCACAAAACATGAAAACAGTCGAAAACTTAACGCTGCTTTTTCAGACGGTCAGAGTCAGAGAATCACCAATTGCTGTTTAAATGACATTAAAACTCAAAGTAATCACTTTGGTAATCTAAAATACTTTTCAGATGTAACTGTAATCTGATTACCACCCATTTAAAATGGAACTGTAATGAAATACAATTACTCAAATTTAGTATTTTAAATACGTAACTAAGTTACTTGTATTTCGTTACTCTCCAACCCCGTGAGCCATCATGTATGATAGTCAGCATATGCAAACTTGTTTCATTTAGATTTTGTTTAAATGTTCAATAAACTGATCCTTTTTTAAAAAAAAACAAAAAAACAGATTTTTCTGCCTTAAAGAGTTAGTTCACCCAAAAATGAAATGTCATTAATTACTCGCCGTCATTCCACACCTGTTCCACGCCTCGTTTATCTTCAAAATACAAATTAAGATATTTTTGATGAAATCATTTTTGGCTGAACTGACCCTTTAACGTTGGAGTCGTTGAAAAAAAATTGGTCCTTCTGTGTTAAGTGGGACTATTCTTTAATTCCATATTCTTGTACCCTCAAAGAAATTGAAAGTCGGTTTCACAGACTGTCAGTTTTATGTTGTCTTCTGGTTCATGAAAAACGTTTGAGAAGGACGTTGGGCTCTTGGTCTTCTGCAGGTTCGTCATCCCTCAGCACTCTCCCGGCCGCCCGTGTTCCTCCTGCTGCGGTGGACCGGCTCGCCTTCCATCACAGATGATCGTGAGGAAATCCGGAGCTGCAGCCCTCTTGATCAAAGCCCAGGCAGAATGAAATATGACATTAGGTGAGCGGTTTCCTTGAGTCGAACACAGCACGAGTACAGAAGCTCGCTGTTGGCCACCGACTCAAGCGTATCTCTCTGACAAGCTCCAATGGGTGAGGCTTGTTTATGGACCACTGCTCTTCATTATAGATGGCTTGTGTCTAGTTTAAAAACACTCTCTTCTTGGGTGTGTTTAGGTTGTGTGCAAAAACAAAAGTGCCAAGTTGACTCAAAGGTACAGTGTTTATCAAACTCGAGCTTGTTGGTTCAGTACAGATTGGATGGCTGGTCGCGCATCTCAAATGTTTCATTGTGTGTTCATTCAGTAACTGCTTTTCAATGAATCGCTTTTCAGCTGCGTTTTCAAAATAATAGGCTGGAAAGTGGATTTATTCTTAAGAATTTGATGGTTCATGTATATTACAGGCTTCATGTTTAGAACCTTTTACGGGTTGGGATTGAGTTTTAATTAAAAACATTTTTTTTTAAATTTGTTTCATAATACATGAATTAAGCAGCTCATAAACATACTTTGTCACTAGAAAAAAATGAAAGTGTTATGCAATCATTTCTCTTTATATGGAACCTTTTGGCATAAAGAGTTCTTTAAAATTGTGTCAAGAACACAAAAGATATTTTGAAGAACTTTTTGGAACAAAATGTTATTGAATTCCTCTTGTCAGGAAAAAATAAAAGTTTGAAATTGATGTGTAAAAACTCATTCGCATTCCCTTCACATTAGTTACAACAGTATCAGTGTGTCCTCACAATGTATTGTAGTTGCTGTTCATGTACTCATTTATTTCTTGGACTAGAGAGAGATATTAAAAACAAGCTTTTTTCCCCTCCTCTTCTTGCTCATCTTGGCTCATCTGTTAATATTTTCTTTCCGTGTGGTAGCAGAAATCATTTCTTATTATCTTCAAAGGTGTTTTGATGTTAATGTTGTTTTGGTTTTCATGATGCTTAGAAGACAATTAGTGACCTGAGGTCCTTGAGATGAGTTTGTAGAGGCCCCCTCTGCAAATGACTGTGCCGTTGGCCACACAAATGCGACTGAACATTTTACATTGAACCATGATATAAGCCAATTTCATGCTTTTAAGAGCTTTTTAAAAGAAAATCACTATACTATACATATATAATGAATATTTGTGATTTATGTTTAGTGCATTTTGACAGACTAGACGGCAACTGTTAAATGGCTATCAGCAGTCCGGTTCCGGAAGTAAAAATGTCATTCATTTTCTCTATAGGGAAATTGATTTTGAATGGTAACATAAACCTTTAAAGACAGACCTAATGTGAGCTCTGAGTTGAATAATTGATGTTATTTGCTTCTGTTGAAGTTGTCAGCCTGCATTATTTCAGCTTAGTTTTAAAATAATAATGATAAACAGCTGAATTTGTACCCATAATGCTGTACAGAAAATTCCACCAATCAGAGAGTCGAAAAAAGAAACACGTACCAAAATAGTTCTTTAACTTCGCCCACACCCATGAACCGCCATGATTGGCGTAATCAAGCCGACCTCTCTATCATCTCAAAATATTGAAATATTTGGATGTATATGCATTTTTTTTGCAATAATCTTAATAAATAAATAAATATATATATATACACATACAGTGGGTACGGAAAGTATTCAGACCCCTCAAATCATTTAAGTTATTTTTTTTCCTCATTAATGCACACACAGCAACCCATATTGACAGAAAAACACAGAATTCTTGACATTAAAAAAGAAAAACTGAAATATCACATGGTCCTAAATATTCATAAACCTTTGCTGTGACACTAACTCAGGTGCTTTCCATTTCTTCTGATCATCCTTGAGATGGTTCAACACCTTCATTTGAGTCCAACTGTGTTTGATTATACTGATTGGACTTGATTAGGAAAGCCACACACCTGTCTATATAAGACCTTACAGCTCACAGTGCATGTCAGAGCAAATGAGAATCATGAGGTCAAAGGAACTCCCGGAAGAGCTCAGAGAGCAAGGCACAGATCTGGCCAAGGTTACATGGTTGCCATCTTGGCAAGGCATCTTGGCATACTTTCCATACCCACTGTATATCTATATATATATATATATATATATATATATATATATATATATATATATAAAATCCATTTTTTTTCAATGAGTAGTTTCATATTTCTCAGTTTTTTGATTCAATTATGATGTTTGCAATGCCTTACTGGATTTCACTTTTTCCCTCACTAAACCCGTTAAGCACACTTGTATGCCTTTTTTTATTTTTGTCTGGTTTTCAAATACCTTTTTGCTTCAAATCAAAGTTTTTAATGTTATAATCCACCTCGTAGCTGGTTGGCTTGGCTCATGGCTTGTAATGCCTGAACAAAGACTTTTTTTTTTAAAAATCGCTTTGGGAAAAATGAATGGAAAAAAACATCCGGAAACAAGCAGCAATAAAAAGGTGGGCGGGCACTAATGCACTCTTAAGAGAATGATGCTCTGTGCAGATAGTTAGCGGATAACAGGTGCATGCTAACCAGCCAAACCCTGACTCGCTGGTACTTACCGCCAGGCCACCATCTTTATGTGATTTAGCATATTTTGCTTTATTCTTCCTGTGAAATTGAGTTCTCAAGGCATCAAATTCTCATTCTGTAATCTTAATCTTACACTCACACATTAGTTTTTCCCAAAACATGGCATCTTGGCATTGAGAACTTTCTGAAATGTTATGTCTGAAGTCCCCGAGCATTAAAAAGAAAAAGCTTAAATCCTCGTTTCAGTTAAAACGGTTGAATGCACTCTCCCAGTTAAAGCGTCTGTTTGCTTATCAAGTGGATTTTCTTCCTGAAGGGAGGAAAGTCGGTCCAAGCACAGAAATGCTCTTGTCAGAATCACGGGAATGTCTCCAATTAAAAGCATTACCCAGTAATTACATACTGTCTGGGCACAGCAGGCTCACTGAAGGCTAATTAAATACAAACGCTGTTCCTGAATTACACTTTAGGATGCTTCCCATATCCTCTGCATTTTCTCTTTCTAGAAGATTTTATGCTCAAGTTTGCTGTGCATCGGTGCAACATGACCTAATAAATATTCACCAGTATTTGAACAAAGATTACACATTTTTTTTTTTTAATTTGGATAAACCCTGATATTCAAATACATTCACTGCATTAAAGGTGCTATAGCTGATTTTGCTAAGTTCAGCCGGATCACATGGCATCTCTCTAAAACCACGCCTTTATGTAAAAAATGATTGACAGGCAGAGAGCCTTTCTGATTGGCTAAACGAAGACCTTGCGTTTTGCTGGTGTCACAGAGGTGGGTGGGGCTTTATAGGGTCTAATTTAGTGATACTGTCATATTATATTTTATATGTGTATACATTTTAAATATATTTATGTAATAAGTGTAATGTAATAAGTATAAATGCATTTACTGATGCAGAAACCTCTTAAATATTATAAAAATATATTATATTTTAATCTGTTAATGTCTGTTGCTAGTTTATCATATCGAATTGATTAACAATAATGCATTCAACTTTATTGTAAAGCGTTCAAGAAATATGTCTCGAGTTGTGTGTGTGTGTGTGTGTGACAGAAAAACTTTACATAAATGCTATGAATGCTAATGAAATCAGTTTGTGTCCTAATCTATTTGTCATTATAAATATTTCATTTGTCAACTCTGTCTGGACCATGTCAGCTGCAGATTGCATCGATTTTCTCGGACACAGAGGAATTTTATTTGTCAGCTGAAATAGTTTTGTGCAATTCGTGACCGGGTTGATCTTTAGCATCGCGGGACCTTCATTCGGAGAGCGATATTTCAAACAGGTTCGGCGTAATTGAATTCATTAGGAACTTCATCAAGCGTATTCCCCAGTGAAGATGAGCGAGCCCTTCTGCTGTATTATCTCCAAGATCCATCTTTAATTGTATTACGGTTCCCAACTCCATTATTCTGCTCTTTGATGTTCTGCAGACAAAAAACAAAATGATGAGGATTTCCTATTTACCGCTGCACCTTCCGTCAGATCTCAGGAAGATCGGAAGAGACGCCCTTTGAAATGTGTGGAGCGCTGTATGGGAAAGATGCACGTCTGTGAGTGTGAGTCACAGAAAAGTTCATGGGAAAACATAAAAAGAACAAAGAAACCTGCAGAGAAGATGTTTACATTTACTGTATGAGAGGAATTTTATATCATGGCAACGCCGTATATATATCACTATTTAGTTATTTTTGTGTGAAATTCAATGATGAAAAGTTTATATATTAAATTACAATGTGATACTGGCTATTTTTTTGGGATAAGCCAGTCAATCCTTTCCCGCTTTCGCAAGACTGACACTGACACAAAATGTCAGATTACAACAAATGAAAAAGGCTTCATATGAAACATTTTCTAATTCTCTTTCCATCTTCTGCTCTCATCCGTCTAGGGTCATTTTGATGGTCCCGTCTTTCAGAAGAAGAGTTTGTCAAAAGTAAAGTCCTCTTAGGTCTGGTGGGGTGAGGCTTGTGGCCTCTTGTGGCCAAAAAAACTGCTTAAAGACACAGAAGTGGAAAAGCTGAGAGAGCACAGTCTGGGTTTGAACGGATGACAATAGAGGTTTAAAAAATCAATTACTGGACGTCCGAGGGGAACTAAGAGACTAAAGTTTAAATTATTTCTGATCCAGCTTTGGAGTGATTCGCTTATCCCTTGTGGCTTTGTTTTTTGTGCATATTTGAGCAAAGTAATGGAATTGGTTCACAAAGAACGCTGGAAGACATTTTAACATTTACCTTTTTTATGTTTATATATATATATATATATATATATATATATATATATATATACTGTATAACATATATACTGTATATATATATATATATATATATATATATATATAAATGTTTTTCAAAATTCCATGTTTTTTATTTAATAATTTGTTGATAATTCAGTATTTTGATATTTATATATTTGTCACACTTTAGTTTAGGGTCCAATTCTCACTATTTTCTAACTATTAACTACTACTTTTGCCTCAATAAACATCTAATTATTGCTTATTAATAGTTAGTAAGGTAGTTGTTAAGTTTAGGTATTGAGTAGGATTAAGGGATGTAGAATATGGCCATGCAGAAAAAGGCATTAATATGTGATTTATACGTTACAGACAATATCCCAGTAATGCATCATGCTAATAAGCTGGTCAATAGTGAGAAGTGGATCCTAAACTGAAGTGTTGTCATGAATTTAAAGTTTATTTCTTTGAAATTCTTCTTTTTTGCTCCACAGGGGAAAATAATAATATCATACCAGTTTGGAACATCATTATGGTGAGTAAAAAAAGATTTCATTTCATTTTTGGTTGAGATACACTACCATTCAAAAGTTAAATAAAATGATCTAAAGGGACAGTGCACAGTGTTTTTGTGGAAACCATATATATTACTTCACTCCTGGGCAGAAAAAAAAAGAAAAAAAAGTGGGAAAAATGGCAAAATATTTAGTGGTCTTTTAATGTTCTTAACCATTTTAATCATAAATCACTGGTCAAGAAATTAGCAAGAATTGCACAAATACTGCAAATAAAATAACTTAGTATGGAATACCCTTCCCCTTCGGTTCTTTAAAAGTGGGAAAACCTGCAGACAGCCTTTTATAGGAAGAAGAGTCATTGTTAATGGCTTCAAACGGCTCAATGTCTCCCAGTTAGTTTTAGTTTAATGTGAAACCAAATATTCCCTCTCTGGACTCTGACCAGGCAAAAAACATGAGCCTGAAGGACTTATTGGTTGTCTTTGCACTTCGGGCAGAATAACATCTGATCATTCTTCTTTAGATAACAACTTTTCATTTGTGGGAAGCAAGCCATTCTGTAATATTCTTCTGCACGCCAAAGCATTAAATTTATTTTCTCACCAATACCAGCAGCTAAAAAAGCTCTCCACACAATGACACTCTTCCTCCAGGCTTCACTGTGCTAGAGATGCATTCATTATTATATTTCTCAGCAGATTTTTGAAGACACAGCTCTGGAGCTTCACCATTAAACTCATGCTTCAGATAACTTCCCATAGTCTGCCTTGATGTTGTTCCGAGACAGCAATGCCTTTTTAAGAAGTGCATTTGCTTAAGTTTTGCTAATTTCCCATAATTTATGGTTAAGACAATTAAAAAGAATTATATTTAGCCATTTTGTGCTTGCCCTCCTTTTTCCTTTTTGTCTAGGAGTGTATGTACATACAGCACAACTGCTTCTGAAATGTTTCTTGAGCGGCAAATCATCATATCAGAATGATTTCGGAAGGATCATGTGACGCTGAACACTGGAGTAATGATGCTGAAAATGATAAAAACATTTTAAATGTAGTAATATTTGACAATATTGTTGGTTTACTGTATTTTTGATCAAATAAATGCGGCATTGGTGAGCATAAGAGACTTTTTTCAATAACAGCGGCTCGAAACTTTTGAACAATAGTGTATTAGCAGCATCACGTACAACAACAAGCACAGGAAGTGTGTGTTTATGCGTGCGTGTTATCATCTCAAATGAGCAGCGGTAGTCACAGCAGTGCAGTCATGTCAGTAAAGCTGAATTGGATGTAACATAAGTCATTAATCAAACTGAGCGAGGCAAATAGAGGAGGGATGTGAAGCTGAAATGATTAAATGGCTCTCCATAAGGTAAGCGTCTCAGCAGAAAGACTGCAGCGTGACACGTGCTCTGGCACATTCCTCACCGGCTGCCCGAGAATGGAGTAATCAAACCCACATGAAGTTCTTCATCAGCGTCAACTGTTTCTCATCGTGGTCTAAGCCTCCTTCTCATCTTCCCCGCTTTTCTGTCTCTTCTAATTGCATTTTTTCCCACAACGACTTCCAGAAACTTGCTTTCATCCAGTCTGCTGGGTAGCAAACACAGGGAAGCGTTTGTTTTCCTCATGGGTGTGTGAGGGCCCTTTTCGTGTGTTATTTTCTTTCTGTGAAGCACAAAATTACACACATACTAGGTGGATTGCAAACCGAGAAACACTGCTTTTAACTGTTTCAATTCCCATTATGAGCTCAACGTACAAAAAGCGACAAATTCCTATGATAGTCATAAATACAGTCTACAGGCACAATGATGTCAAAGAGGAAAATATATATTTGACATCCTTTTGCCTATAACACCGATCAGGCTTAACATTATGACCACTGACAGGAGTGAATCTCTTCATCACGGCACCTTTTAGTGGGTGTGATATATTAGGCAGCAAGTGAACATTTAGTCCTCAAAGTCGATGTGATAGAAGCAGGAAAAATGGGCAAGCGTGAGGATTTGAGCGATTTTGACGAGAGCCAAATTGTGATGGCTAGACGACTGGGTCAGAGCATCTCCAAAACTGCAGCTCTCTGCAGTGGTCAGTATCTATCAAAAGTGGGACGGAACGGTGGTGAACCGGCGACAGGGTCATGGGCGGTCGAGACTCACTGATGCACATGGGGAGCGAAGGCTGGATCCAACAGACGAGCTCCTGTAACTCCAGAAGTTAAAGCTGGTTCTGATAGAAAGCTGTCAGAACACACAGTGCATCAGTTTGTTGCGTATGGAGCTGAATAGACGCACACCAGTCAGGGAGCCCATGCTGACCCCTGTCCACCGCCGAAAGCACCAACAGTGGGCACGTGAGCATCAGAACTGGACCACGGAGCAATGGGAGAAGGTTTCCTGGTCTGATGAATCATCTTTTACATCACGTGGATGGCAGGGTGAGTGTGCGTCACCTGGGGAACACATGGCACCAGGATTCACTATGGGAAGAATACAAGCCGGAGGAGGCAGTGTGATGTTTTGGGAAATGTTCTGCTGGGAAACCTTGGGTCCTGCTATCCCTGTGGATGTTACTTTGACACGTACCACCTACCTAAGCATTTCTGCAGAGCATGTTCACCCTTTCATGGAAACGCTATTCCCTGGTGGCTGTGGCCTGTTTCAGCAGGATATGGATGATGATAATGCATTATGCCTGATCAGTGAGTATATATACTATATATATCTTAAATAAGATATTATATGTAATATTTGAGAAAATTTGATTTATTTTACACATTTTCAGCTTTTTAAAATGTTCAGTTTTCTCCATCCTCGTTTCAGGCAGCGATTTAAAAACAAAAAACAATCTACTCTGGAGTGGGTCTCATGCATTTTTCATCAGCAGCACAGCAAAAACTTTTCAGGCACTTCATGACCTCCTCACTTTCACACCTACTTGCAGTCTTTATCATCAAATCGACAGGATTGATTCACGTGGGTTTAATGGATTTTTTACTGGCTTTGAACATGGCATTATATTAAATAATTTAGCTAGAAGAGCTAATGAGACTGTATGTGCATGTGTGCAATGCTTTTGTTTAAAGATCCAGGTTGTTGCCCAACACTCGAGAAACGTAATATAGTCCTACACTACATGATGGACCAGAAATCCTTGTTATACTGACACTGGTTGCCATTAAGTGAACTGCAGCCAGCAACATGCAACATACAAGAGACTGATCGTGATATTATTGGACTCAAAGCCCCATGAATATGTAAGTATGTATGAACTGCATGCTTTCCTATTAGTAACAAAATAATAAATACACAACGGTGTGAAAACAGTGAGAAAACAGCTGTTGAGAAAGCATCTGATCACAGCGATGTGGATATGGTTGCACAAGCTCTGCAGTTCACCGGCATCGTGTCGACAGATGAGGTAAAATAACACGGTGATGATGTGTGAAACTATAGTTTGAATCAATGCCTTTAGAATTTGGCATTATCCTGAAAATTGCATAAGGAT
The DNA here is from genome assembly GCA_037194245.1 of Opsariichthys bidens. Lineage (NCBI taxonomy): Eukaryota > Metazoa > Chordata > Actinopteri > Cypriniformes > Xenocyprididae > Opsariichthys > Opsariichthys bidens. The sequence goes on from CM074292.1 coordinate 7,775,869, forward strand.
TTGTCTCGTATGCAGGGCTGGGTGGGTTACTTTTAAAATGTATTTCACTATAGATTACAAAATACATGCTTTAAAAAGTCCTTTTTAACGTATTTCGTTACATTACTCAAGTTTAGTGACTTAATCTAAATACTTTAGAATACTTTGGAACACTAATAAGTGTGGAACAAACACAAAAAAGGTCATTGCAAGTATTTATCTCACAATTCTGACTTTTTCCCTCAGAATTGTGTGATATAAAGTTGTAATTGTGAGTTATAAAGTCAGAATTATGAGAAACAAACTCACAATATTGAGAAAAGTCAGAATAATGAGATATAAACTCACAATATTGAGAAAAGTCAGAATAATGAGATATAAACTCACATACTAAATTCACAATTGCAAGAAAAAAAGTTAGTATTGCTAGTTTATATCTCCCAATTCTGACTTTATAATTTGCAATTGTGAGTTTTAATCTCACAATTCTGAGAAAAAGTTGCAGTGACGAGTGAATAATAAAATGACTCACAAACAACTATCACAAAAGACAGGACAGTTAAATTAAGTTGACAGTTGGGCAATTTTTTTTAATAAATTCTGTCATTTTGTCTTGTTCAGGACAGAACTAAATAAAAATAACAAAATTTTTATGATCCCTCTTAAAAGTATTAAAATGTTGATGAAACTTAACTCCGCTTTTTCAGACTGTCAGAGTCAGAGAATCACCAATCGCTGTTTAAATGACATTAAAACTCAAAGTAATCACTTTGGTAATCTAAAATACTTTTCAGATGTAACTGTAATCTGATTACCACCCATTTAAAATGGAACTGTAATGAAATCCAGTTACTCAAATTTGGTATTTTAAATACGTAACTAAGTTACTTGTATTTCGTTACTCCCCAACCCTGGTCGTATGTTGTAGTATAACAGAAGAAAATCTCTCAGGAGTGCACAGATTTTCCCGGCTAAAACGACCCGAGTCCTTCACATAAAAAATCAAAAATCTGTTTACAGGTTTTACGTTTTGTTACAAGCTGTTCACACATTGGAAACAAAAAGGCGATTAATCCATGAAAATTCTTACATGGCCCCTTTAAGAGCAACCATACAGTGTTGTTACTGCACTGATTTGATTTACAAAGCCTTATGAAATCAGTTTGTGAATTAGCTATAATCCTTTAAAGCAGGGTTCCTCAAATCTTGGCCTGCGGGCCAATGCCCTGCAGAGTTTAGCTCCAACCCTGATCCAGCAAGCTGATCAAGGTCTTCAGGATCACTGGTAGGGGAGTTTGATTAGGGTTCAAACTAAACTCTGGCCCCCCAGGACCGGATTTGAGGACCCTGGTTTAAAGGGACGTTCACACTGAGTTGTTCTGGGTGTGGCCTGTGTGCAAAGCATGAAGTTTGATGCTGTTTGTCCAAAAGGTGGCACTGTAATGGTAACAAAAATCACATTGCACGTGACTGGGTGAAATGAGAAATGTATCTGCTATAATTGTTGTTTGCGGCTGTATTTATTCCTGCCAATCTGTTTGATGACTACACACTTCAGCTTTAAAGAGCTGAGCAAGTTTTCTAAACTATTCAAATTGATTAAAATGATTCCAAAAACTCACATCATTTTTCCTCAACTGACTAAAGTGTAAGACTTTTTAAACGACTCTAAAGATTACATTTCATGAAATGAGTTCTCTCAAGTGTAGATTCATGTGCTTTTTCAGACAGGTCATGTAAAGCAAATCTTAATGGCATGAATGAGAAATACTCTCGGTCCTATATCCTGACAAACAAAAAATCTTTTTTGGCAGCACCTTAACGAAGTGTTAAAGGTGGATCACTTTTTTTTCTGCTACAAATGTCCCCATCCAAATATGATTAATCATGGCTCTTCCATATGCAGTGGAAAGCTATTATGGTTAGCTGTTACGGGGCATTTGCCAGCAGACCCAAACTGAATTTTGAGCAGGTCTGTGTGCTGTTTTGAATAATGCAGAGGAGACGGATGACAAACTCGGCGACATTAGATTCCTGCTACAATGAACATAACGAATCTTCTGGAATGACGATCTATCTATCAGTCAGTCTATTGGTCAAGTCAAGTCAAGTCATCTTTATTTATATAGCGCTTTTTACAATGCAAATTGTGGCAAAGCAGCTTTACATTAATAAGAAAATGGTGTCATTGTGCAGCTTATTCTATATATTATTGATTCATTCCGTTGCAAATATCAATAGTTATTAGTCTAGTTAATTTAGGTATATCAGCACTGCAGAAAACAGTGACGTAATCGTCCGGCTCAGCTCAGTTTGTATACAACGGCGCCAATGCAGGCATATCAAAAACACTGCTGAATATCAAGCAAGTGTCCCCAACTTAAGCAAGCCAAAGGCAACAGCGGCAAGGAACCAAAACTCCAACAAATGGAGAAAAAAACCTCGGGAGAAACCAGGCTTAGTCGGGGGGCCAGTTCTCCTCTGGCCAACAGTGAACACTTGTCCGATACCCAGGCAGAGTTACGGGTCATTAAACCGATTTGGAATCGCAACAGTCATAATATTTAATCTAGTTCCATCTAGTTTAAGATCTTTTTGATCACGCCGGTATGGGACGGTTTGTTGGGATATGTGCCACTGGCTGATGAGTCGGTAAGGTCTTAATAAAGGATGAGCTAGTTAACACAGTCTCCGCCGACACCACAGGGCCACATCGCTGCCGCACACAGGCACAGGTTCCCCGTCCGACCCGGACACGGCCCAGATCCAGCCAATCACGTTAATTGGTAAACCTCAGGATAAGCAGAGAGACAAAAAATTAGCGTAGACGCCATTCTTCTTCTGATGTACCGAGTACATCTGGTGTTATAGGAAGTGTTCCCGGTTCCGGCTGACCTGATCTATGCAGCCTAACAATCCTTTAACGGATATGAAGACAAAAGTTTATAGTGCGTCATGTGTATGCCAGGTTGAATAGATGCGTTTTTAGTCTAGATTTAAACTGACAGAGTGTGTCTGCTTCCCGAACAATGCTAGGAAGATTGTTCCAGAGTTTAGGTGCCAAATAGGAAAAGGATCTACCGCCTGCGGTTGATTTTGATATTCTAGGGATTAACAACTGGCCAGAATTCTGAGATCGTAATAGACGCGAAGGACTATAATGCATTAAGAGCTCACTCAGGTACTGAGGAGCTAAGCCATTTAGTGCTTTGTAAGTAATTAGCAAGATTTTAAAATCTATACGATGTTTAATAGGGAGCCAGTGCAGTTTTGACAGAACCGGGCTAATATGTTCATATTTCCTGGTTCTAGTAAGGATTCTAGCTGCTGCGTTTTGGACCAGCTGTAATTTGTTTATCACGCGAGCAGAGCAACCACCCAAAAGAGCGTTACAGTAATCTAGTCTCGAGGTCATAAACGCATGAACTAGCTGTTCCGCATTTGTCATTGAGAGCATATGTCGCAATTTAGATATATTTTTAAGATGGAAGAATGCGGTTTTACATATGCTAGAAATGTGGCTTTCAAATGAAAGATTGGTATCAAAGAGCACACCCAGGTTCCTAACTGACGAAGACGACTTAACAGAGCAGCCATCAAGTGTTAGACAGTATTCAAGTTTTTTATGTGCTGAAGTTTTTGGTCCAATAATTAGAATCTC